>PVHX01019146.1:24198-35232 GCA_004024805.1 Geosciurus inauris | reverse complement strand
TTAGGGAGGCTGAGACAGGAGAATCACGATTTCAAAGCCAGCCTCAGCAATGGCAAGGTGCTAAGCAACTCTTTACAGAGTTGTTTTTATTTACAGACAGACCGAGACCCTGTCTGTAAATAAAAACACAAAATAGGGCTGAGGATGTGGCTCAGTGGTCTAGTGCCCCTGAATTCAATCTCTGGTGCCAAAAAAAAAAGCTTCTCAGCAAAAGAAATAATCAATGAGGTGAAGAGGGAGTCTACATTTTGGAAGCAAATTTTTGCCACATGCTCATCAGATAGAGCACTGATCTCCAGTATACATAAAGAATTCAAAAAATCTAACACCATAAAACAACAACCAATCAATAAATGGGCTAAGAAGTTGAGCAGACACTTCTCAGAAGAAATACAATTGATCAACAAATGTATGAAAAAATGTTCAACATCTCTAGCAATTAGAGATGCAAATCAAAACTACTCTAAGATTTCATCTCACACCAGTCAGAATGGCAATTATCAAGAATACAAACAAGAATAAGTGTTGATGAGGATGTGGGGGAAAAGGCACGCTCATACATTGCTGGTGGGACTGCAAATTGGTACAACCAATCTGGAAAGCAGTATGGAGATTCCTTACAAAACTTGGAATGGAACCACCATTTGACCCAGCTATCCCATTTCTCGGTCTCTACCCTAAAGGCTGAAAAACAGCATACTACAGTGATGCAGCCACTTCAATGTTTATAGCAGCACAATTCACAATAGCTAAACTGTGGAACCAACCCAGATGTCCCTCAATCGATGAATGGATAAAGAAACTATGGTATACACAATGGAATATTACTCTACATTAAAAGAGAATGAAATTATGGCATTTGCAGGTAAATTGATGCAGTTGGAGAATATCATGCTAAGCAAAGTAAGCCAATCCCAAAGAACCAAAGGCCGAATGTTTTCTCTGATAAGTGGATGTTGATCCATAATGGGGTTGGGGGCATGGGAAGAATGGAGGAACTTTGGGCAAAGAGGAGGAAGGGGAGGGGAAGGGACATGGGGGCAGGAAAGATGGTGGAATGAGATGGACATCATTACCCTAGGTACATGTATGACTGCACATATGGTACAATGCTACATCATGTGCAACCAGAGAAATGAAATGTTGTGCTGCATTTGTGTACAATGAATCAAAATGCATTCTGCTGTCATATATACCTTATTAGAATAAATAAATAATTTTTTAAAAAAGAAAAGAATATACACAATGAAAACTAGTGTAATAGTAAGAAGTAAAAGTATTAATTTCATTGAATAGAGCATTGCAGGTAAAAATGAATAATTTGTGAACAACTTACTTTCATTCCTGGCCTTGAATCATTTGGTCTTAAACTATGTGTAAGTATAATTTAATATAAACATATGACAGCTAAATAAATAGACATGAAATCAGAAAAAAAAAAAAAGCAGATGGCATCCTAGATGTGGACAGCTCTACCAAGATCATGGATTTCACTACCACTATGAAACTGTTTGCTCTCTTACTTGCTTATGACAACCTCTTAACACCATAGGATAATGTTGTAATTAGAATTCCACTATTAATAGCTTCTGTGGGTAACTTGATGAAATATTGGTTCTGTCATGCCAAACATAGACCTTTACGTGACATAAGGGATCCTTTAGTTCACTCAGTGGTTAACTTTAGCAATATCCCTCATTCTTGAGGATAACTAAAGGATGAATATCAGTCTCAGGAATCTGCTTCAATCTGAACACAGTAGCAACAGAATCAAGGGACCCTATAGAGGAATAAAAATATGTAATTTGGATGACCCTGTTGCTGAGTAAGCCCTGATCCTTGATGGCTGCTTTTTCTGACTCACAATATAAATTTTAGGGTTTTCTGGATGCACAGAAATCTTTTACTGACTGTTCCACTGAGACATAAGGGCTTGATCATTTTTCAGAAGACACTGGTTGGAAGCCTCTCATGACCACCATTTTCACATAGCACCAGGAATTAAGAGATGTCAGTAGCATGGTCTGGCTGCTGAAGAAGGCTTCTGGCTTCAGAGGAAGCCAGGATAAGAGAGAGGCCATGAAGGCTGCAACTGACAAGGCCAAAGGAGTGGGGCTATTAAAGCCCTGTGGAGTGACCATCTCACCACCACATGTTCTAGATGTTGTATGTGGAGTTATCCATTTGCTTGACTGGGTTTTCGTCATGTTTTGGTTCCATTTCTTCTTTCTGTGCCCCTTTTCCTCCATTTGGGAATGTGAATGTTTACTTTGTGCCATTGTATATTGGATATATGTAACTTGCTTTTGACCATCACAGGAACTCACAGCCAAGAGTTTGTCTAGAGTCTAAGATGAAATCTTAGACTCGAACTTTTGGCCAATACTGAAACTGTTAAAACTACAAAGATTCTTGGAGATGAACTGATGCATTTTGCTTTGAGTAGCTGGACAAAAGCTTTTGGGAGCCAGGAGCAGAATATTATGGTTTGGACATGAGTTGTCATCTAAAACTCCTATGGTAATGCAGAAATGTTCAAAGGTAAAATGATTGGATTGTGAAAACTATAATCTAATTAGTCCATCCTAGTTTAGACGTACTAACTCAGTAGAAACTCTATGCAGGTGGGGCATATCTAGAGAATGTAGGTCTCTAGGGGTATGCCCTTGTGGCCCCTTCTCCCACCCCCTGTTTTCTCACCAAAATGAATGGATTAACACTTCTATTACCCACTTCCACCATGATGTTCTGCCTCATCTTGGGCCCAGAGCAATGAAGTCAGTCCACCGTAAACTCAACCTGCAAAACTCTGAGCTATAATAAACTTCTTCCTCTAAATTGTACTTGTCAGGTATTTTGGTTAAAGCAATGAAAGTCTGACTAACATAATGGGCATTCCACAAACTTATCTTCAGTATATTCTATAATAATGACCTAAGGTGAATTTTATTATTATTTTACAGCTGAGGATACTAAAGTTTTTAAAGTAACTTTAAGGGATGGACCAGTCATTCAAATTCACTTCTATTCCAAACAAAATTCTTGGTTTTATTTTCCATGTTAGTGCTTTTCAAAACACACATGGCAATGTTTCAGTGAATCATAAAATACAATAATTTTTTAAAAGGAAAAGAAGAGAATAAAAATATTAGAGTGCATTACATGTGGAAAGTGTAGGTGTATGTTCTGTGTATGGATGTGTGCCCATGTGTATACTTATTTGGGCATTGAAAATTGAAAAAAATTTATTCTCTGAGCCCAGGCAAGGAAATTTGATAATCTTGCTCTGTCCCAAGTGGCATAGGATGTAGATCATAGTACAGAACTAGAAAATGTAGCATCTTATGACATAAATGTAGTTATGTCCATCAAAGGACATAACTAGTTCAACCATAGGTGCAAATAGAAAGACAAGACTCATTGAAAGTAGGAATCCCAAAGCAAGGACTCAGGAGACTTAGATTATCTCCCCAAATTGTACACTCTTTAGACAATATTCAAATTTTTCTTGCAAGTGTTGGATAATATGAACAAAAACATATTTCTACTGAACTAATGAAGTTTTTTCTAAAAAAAAGTATGTGTAATTAAATTTTAAATATACACATTTTAATGTGGAACTCAAACAGTCTAACTTTAAGATTTTTAACTTAAATTTAATTTAAAAATTAGATTTTTGGAAATTCTTTAGAAAGATACTGAACCAACTCTCAGTTTGTAAGAAAGACTATTGTACTTTCTTATGAGGGAAGTAGAGAAGGCATGTTCAGCAGAAGGGAAAGGAGAATGAAGCTCACATCAGGTGCCAGGTGTGTTCAGTTGCTCAGGATGAGTGTTGCATGATTCCAATTCTCACACTCAGCTTTCCTCAGCTGTTGACTAAGGATCATGTTACACAGGGAAATGAATGTTACCTTACATAAGGCTCTATCATAATGCTCTTTCTTTTAAGTGACTGTCATGAGTGGCACAATTAATAATTACTCGGAGGTGGATTGTGTTTAAAGGCAAGTGTTATATTCAATCACAATAATCATCGAATATAATCAATTAATGCAAAAAGTGTTGGGTGTGCTGGAGCATCCCAACTAGCATTCAATGCACACTAATTAAACACTAAAGGTAAGTCACACTATCCTAGGGCAACTAAACACTACCAGCAATTCACATAATCCTAGGGCAACTAAACATTACAAGGAATTCACACATGAGCCCCAAAATACCTCCAATGCCACACAACTACTCTTAGCCAAAGAGCAGATGTTGTTCTTGTCTGGTAGTTCTCTTCAGCTGACGGTTGGATGTCAGGGAATGGTGGAGTTGATCCAGGGACAGAGAGCAAAGTGGCCAGTCTCACTGATGTCCTTGAAGCAAAAGCCCCCAATTGTGGCAGGACAAGCAATTTAAATGCAGTTCCAAGTTGGTGGTGTGAGCTAGTGATTGGTTACACCCAGTAAAAGTCAATGTCCATTGGTTATGTCTGGTGACATAGTGTAATTGCAACATTCTTTGTGCATGTGCATGGAGCTGTGCTTCCTCTCAATTGTAACCAGTCATTGCTAAGCATGCCTATGGTTAGGTGCCCCTTATCAGTTGCAAGCAGGCATGACTAAGCATGTCAATGGCTGCTCTTCCTTATGGCCAGTACTTAGTGAGTCTCTGGCCTGTCCTGGCAATGTCTATGGCATATCCTCCTTACAGTGACCTTCTCTAGTTTCTGAATGTGAGGCTTCCAAAGGCCAGGCTAAGCCTGGGACAATGGTCACCATGAAGCTTTGCTGGGTGCACAGAAAGTGGGACCAAAGAGACTGGATGACTTGCTGGGGTCACACTCAGATTCCTCACTCATAGTCATTGCCTAGTTGTGAGTGTCCCCTCTGCAACTACCTGGAGACAGCTCCTGGTGTCCTACTGCAGAGGAGCACACTGAAGGTGATAAGGGATGGCCACTCTCCTCCTCACACTGAGTGTTGGATTGTTTGAACTTCTGTTTCCAGGTCAGGGCTTCTCCACTTCAATGTGGAACTCTCCCCTCCCTCTATGCTTCTTTCTGAGGATGTGTTTCATATTTTCCCAAAATCCTATAACCATCTAAAGATGGGAAGGGAAGGAGATGGGAAACATAAAATTCGTGAGTTCCTTTCTTTTTTTTTTTTGGTACTGGGGATTGAACTCAGGGGCACTCGACCACTGAGCCATGTCTCCAGCCCTATTTTGTGTTTTATGTAGAGACAGGGTCTCACTGAGTTGCTTAGCACCTCGCCATTGCTGAGGCTGGCTTTGAACTCGCGATTCTCCTGTCTCAGCCTCCCTAAGTGCTGGGATTACAAGTCGTGAGTTCCTTTCTGTAAGCAGCTTTTTGTGTATTCATTGGAAGAAAAAATTAATAAAAAATCAATAAAAGTGTCCCTGACTTTATGTTGACAATAAAAATTTAGTGAATTTAGGACTACAAAAAATAGAAGATGTGTGTGTGTGTGTGTGTGTGTGTGTGTGTGTGTGTGTTTACCTCTATAAGAAAATTGGCTGGTCTCAAAAGGAACTTAATCCATGATAATTCCAATGTAAATTAAAGCAGTTCTGAGTCTGAACTTGTTTCAGTAGCAGAGAGAAAGAAAACTTATTTTTTCCAGATGAATTTCATGATTGCTTTTTCTATTTCTATGAGGAATGTCATTGGGATTTTGACTGGAATTGCTTTAAATCTTATTTGGTGACCTAAAAGGGGCTTAAAACTAATCATAATCACAGGCTGGTAGACACCTGGCACAGCAGAATGTACCCTGCAGTGATTTCCCTTTATGGGTTCCTAGGATTTCCAACCAAGGGTCATGATTCTCCTAACCAAACTAGTCAGAGCCTGAGGAAGGCTGTCAGGCTAAGAGAACCGAGGACCCTCCCCTTCTGCCCAGATGGGTCCCACCTGCTAAGATAGCATTTCAATTTCCAGTGGATATTGTACCCCTCAAATGTCTACCCCCTTCCCTTTCAAATTACGACTACATCTTATCTTTGAACAAACCTCACTCTCAGTACCATCCTACAATGTGATTTTGACAGCTCCAAAATCTGGATCCAGAAGAGAAGATCTCACTGAAACTGTTGGTCTTTTATAACTTTTCCATCAATACTAACATTTATTCCAGGGCACCGTTGATGCTTATGTTCTGATTTACAATGATGTTATACATTCTGTCTCAGTGATTTTAGAGGTTTTTTATTTTTTAAAAAAACTGCATATATGCTCCAGTGATTATCTAGTTTTCTGAGTTTTCGTGCTTGAGAAGTCCCATCATCCACTGAGTCTTAACCAAGGTTGATTTTGGCCTCTACCCTAGGTGGCATGCAACAATGACTGCAGACAGTTTGGGTTGGCAGCACTTGGGGATCAGGAAGTACTACAGCATCAGGTGAGTTGAGGTTTGGGCTGGGTCCAAATATACTTCAATAAATAGGACAGACCCACAAGAATTACCCAGTCCGTATGGGTAGTTGTGCCAAAGCAGAGACTCCTTGCCTTAGTCATTTTCTAGGTTTGCCATAGATGATTGAGTAACAAATAAAAAATGTGACTTGTCACCTACCTAATTAGTAGCAAAGAATGAACTAGAATCTACCTTTCTTGATGTTCAGACTATTTCATTCTTATTAAAATAAATATTAATTTTGAATGCATATTTATATGCATATTTGTGTCCTCAATAAATTATGAAGTCCCAGAGAACAGAGAGTCATCATGGCATTTTTAACAAGCATTTTCACGTAGTTGTATTACAGTATCACTGTATTTTGAATGCTTCGATAGGGGTGCAAGATATTTATAAAAATGTTTGTGTGCACAGAGTTCTATAATTTCTCCTTTTGATCTTTCTTTCTGAAAAGGAATACTACAGAGGCATTAAATAATAGAACTGTGACATGGAATCAGCCAACCTGGATTATCAAAAATAATTTTCTACAGATTAAACAGAGTTAATAAAGAAGTGAGCCAGTCCTACTGAGGGTACACAAGACTTGGAAAGAATAGGCATATGTTGAACTCGGCAAAGGGCAGAAATTAACAAATACTTGTTAGAGGAGGGGCAGAGGGCCCAAAACTGCCCTCACGAAACTCCACGGGTGTCCACCCAGGGGGAGACCAGAGACTGCTAGCCGTTAGCCACAGGGGAGCTCACACCCATGGTAAGAGTCGCCACAGAGACCCCTGTGTGAGGAGGCCCCACCCAAGTGAGGTCTAGGCCCACCCCAGTTCTGCTCCAGAGTTCCTGCGGACAGGTGAAACAGAGGGCCCAAAACCACCCTCAGCGAACACCAGGGGTGCCCAGCCAAAGGCAGACCAGAACCTGCTAGTCTCCAGCCCCAGGGGAGCCCACACCCATGGTAAGGGTTGCACACAGACTCTCCGGCTTGTGACCCTGCCTAAGTGAGGCCTGGGCCCGCCCCGTTTTGCTCAAGTTCCTGCTCACCAGCAGAAGTGCAATAGAGAGCCCAAAACAGCCCTCAGGGACTGCCACAGGAGCCTGGCCAAGGCCACTACCTCTGCCACCAACTTTAATGGCAGTAGTGTCCATCTGGGGACCCTAGGAGACCAGAAGTAGCTCCAAGGTGAGATACAGATAATCTGGAGTGTCAATACAAGATTATAGGATAGAAGCCACAATACCTCAAATCAGCATTGCAAGAAGGAATTTAACACAATCAACATGAAAAAACAAGGGAAGAAGCTGCCCCAAATAAACCTCAATACCACAGTAACAGAATCCATTGTCAACACAGTCGATGAAATGTCAGAGAAAGAATTCACAATGTACATCATTAAAATATAGGCAAAAATTGATCAATCCAACAAAGAAATAGGAGAGCACATAAAGGCAACCATTGACCACTCTAACAAAGAGATAAGAGAGCAATTACAAGTAGCAAAAGATTACTTTAAGAAAGAGCTAGAGATTGTGAAAAAAAATCAGAAATTCTTGAAATGAAAGAAACAATAAACCAAATAAAACACTCACTAGAAAGCATCACCAGCAGACTAGATCACCTGGAAGACAGAACCTCGGATAATGAAGACAAGATATATAATCTTGAAAATAAACTTGACCATACTGTGAAGATGGCAAAAAATCATGAACAGAACATACAAGAAATATGGGACAGCATCAAAAGACCAAATCTAAGATTTATTGGGATAGAAGAAGGTACAGAATTTTAAACCAAAGAAATGCACAATCTCTTCAATGAAATAATATCAGAAAATTTCCCAAATATGAAAAATGAATTGGAAAGTCAAATACAAGAGGCTTACAGGACACCAAATGTACAAATTACAACAGATCTACACCAAGGCACATTATAATGAAAATGCCCAACATACAGAATAAGGATAGAATTTTAAAGGCCACAAGAGAGAGGAACCAGAAAACTCTGATATAACATATCAAAATCTCTGGGATATCATGAAGGCAGTGCTAAGAGGAAAGTTCATTGCATTAAGCTCATTTATTAGAAGAGGTAAAAGTCAACAAATAAATGAATTTACTCTTTGTCTCAAAGCCTTAGAAAAGGAAGAACAGATCAGCACCAAAAGTAGTAGAAGACAGGAAATAATCAAAATCAGGACTGAAATCAATGAAGTTGAAACAAAAGAAACAATTCAAAAAATTGACAAAACGAAAAGCTGATTCTTTGAAAAAATAAACAAAATTGACAAACTTTTAGCCACCCTAACGAAAAGGAAGAGAAAACCCAAATTATTAAAATTCGTGATGAAAAAGGAAATATCACAACAGACACTGCTGAAATACAGAGGATAATTAGAAACTATTTTGAAAATTTATACTCCAGTAAAATAGAAAACCCTGAAGACACTGACAAATTTCTAGAGGCATATGACCTACCCAAAATGAACCAAGAGGATATATGCAACTTAAACAGATCAATTTCAAGCAAGAAAATAGAAGATGCCATCAAGAGCCTTCCAACCAAGAAAAGCCCAGGTCCAGATGGATTCTCAGCTGAGTTCTACAAGACCTTCAAAGAAGAATTAATACCAATACTCCTAAAACTATTTCAGGAAATAGAAAAGGAGGGAATCCTTCCAAACTCATTCTATGAGACAAGTATCACCCTGATTCCCAAACCAGACAGAGACACATCAAAGAAAGAAAATTTCAGACCAATATCCCTGATGAACATAGATGCAAAAATTCTCAATAAAATACTGGCAAATTGCATACAAAAACATATCAAAAATATAGTACACCATAATCAAGTGGGGTTCATTCCAGGGATGCAAGATTGGTTCAACATATGGAAATCAATTAATGTAATCCATCACATCAATAGACTTAAAGATAAGAGACATATGATTTTATCAATTGATGCAGAGAAAACATTTGACAAAATACAGCACCCTTTTATGTTTAAAATGCTAGAAAAACTTGGGATAGTAGGAATATACCTCAACTTTGTAAAAGCTATCTATGCTAAACCCAAGGCCAACATCATCCTAAATGGAGAAAAATTGGAAGTATTCCCTCTAAAAATGGGAACAAGACAGGGATGCCCTCTTTCACCACTGCTATTTAACATAGTCCTTGAAATGCTAGCCAGAGCAATTAGATGAAAGAAATTAAAGGGGTAAATATCAGAAAAGAAGAACCCAAACTATCATTATTTGCAGATGACATGATTCTATACTTAGAGGATCCAAAAAATTATACCAGAAAACTTCTAGAATTAATAAGTGATTTCAGCAAAGTAACAGGATATGAAATCAACACCCAAAAATCAATTACATTGCTATAAATCAGTGACAAACCCTCTGAAAGAGAAATTAGGAAAACTATCCCATTCACAATAGCCTCAAAAAAAAAATACTTGGGAATCAATTTAACAAAAGAGGTGAAAGACCTCTACAATGCAAATTACAAGACAATGAAGAAAGAAATTGAAGAAGACCTTAGAAGATGGAAAAATCTCCCATGCTCCTGGATAGGCAGAATCAATATTGTCAAAATGGCCATACTACCCAAAGTGCTATATAGATTCAATGCAATTCCAATTAAAATCCCAATGTCGTTCCTTATAGAAATAGAAAAGGCAATCATGAAATTCATTTGGAAAAATAAGAGACCCAGAATAGCCAAAGTAATCCTTAGCAAGAAGAGTGAAGCAGGAAGCATCACAATACCAGACCTTAAATTATACTACAAAGCTATAGTAACAAAAACAGCATGGTAATAGACATGTAGACCAATGGTATAGAATAGAAGACACAGAGACAAATCCACTTAAATACAGTTATCTTATACTAGACATAGGAGCCAAACACGTACACTGGAGAAAAGATAACCTCTTCAACAAATGGTGCTAGGAAAACTGGAAATCCATATGCAGCAAAATGAAACTAAACCCCTATCTCTCACCATGCACAAAATTCAACTCAAAGTGGATCAAGGACCTGGGAATCAGACCAGAGACCCACCTAATAGAAGAAAAAATAGGCCAAATCGTCATCATATCGGATTAGGACCTTACTTCTTTAACAAGACTCTTTTAGCACAAGATGTAAAATCAAGAATTAATAAATGGGATAGATTCAACTAAAAAGCTTCTTCTCAGCAAAAGAAACAATCAATGAAGTGGACAGAGAGCTGACACTCTGGGAACAAATCTTTGCCACACACACATGTGATAGAGCATTAATCTCCAGGATATATAAAGAACTCAAAAAACTTAACACCAAAAAACCAAACAACTCAATTAATACATGGGCCAAGGAGCTGAACAGAAACTTCACAGAAGAAGATATACAATTGATTAACAGACATATGAAAAAATGTTCAACATCTCTAGCAATCAGACAAATGCAAATCAAAACTACCCTTAGATTTCATCTCACGCCAGTCAGAATGGCAATTATCAAGAATACAAACAACAATAAGTGTTGGTGAGGTTGTGGGGGAAAAGGCACGCTCATGCATTGCTGGTGGGACTGCAAAATGGTACAACCAATCTGGAAAGCAGTATGGA
>PVHX01019146.1:0-24098 GCA_004024805.1 Geosciurus inauris | reverse complement strand
TACTCAGCAATAAGAGAGAATAAGATTATGGCATTTGCAGGTAAATGGATGGAGTTGGAGAACAGCATGCTAAGTGAAGTAAGCCAACCTCAGAAAACCAAATGTCAAATGTACTCATTGATAAGTGGATGCTGATCCGTACTAGGGGGTAGGACACAGGAACAATGGAGGAACTCTGTTCACAAGGTGGAAGGTGGGAGGGTGCTTGGGGACAGTAAAGGTGGTGGAATATGATGGACATCATAGCCCTAGCTTTATGTATTACTGCATGTATGTTGTGATTCTACATCACTTTCAACCAGAGAAATGTTATCCTCCATCTGTGTACAATGAATCAAATTGCACTCTGCTATCATGTAAACCTAAATAGAACGAACAAACAAACAAACAAACAAATAAATAAATAAATAATAAAATTATATAACAGAAAAAAATTAACACCCCTTGATCATTCAAATAAACAAATACTCATTAAACCTGAGACTATAACACTTCACAAGGAGATAATTATTGTGCTTAATTTTTTAAAGTCATAAACCCAGGTCATTCTTCTGTATAAATCCAAATGTTCTACAGATTTAGATTCATGTGCAAGTTCCAGAGCTATTGCATGCTGTATCATGCAGTGGTGAGATTGTGTTTGGTAGGTCTAGGTGGCTTCTTTCTCAACAGGAGGCAGAGATCTGAGAAGCAACTGAATTCCTGGAACTATGCAGATGTATGTTACTATCACTGGTCCATTGGGGATTCCAACTCTGCAATCTTGACAAATTTCAATTCATAGCAATGTTGTCACAACTTCTACAGACAGAGCATCTTTAGCATGAACTCCTCTACTCCGTCTGGCACTGGTCATATGCTCAGAATGTCTCCGGGCAAGTCATTGGGTACTGCCCTTTTGAAGAAACTTCCTGTGGAGTTTCCATGAATTAGATGAAGGTCTATGGCAGATGAAAAACCTCCTTGAATCCAGCAGGTAGGGACGTCAGTGTACAGCAAGAAGATGGCCTGTTGGAAAACTTTTCATATCACGTTGCCAAGTAAAATAGAGTACACTCAGTTAAAGGTGAATTTTGGGCAAATGACTAATTAAAACCTAAACATTTTATTATTAGAAATAAAATAGCTTTCCAAGAGAAGAAAAAAATTTTGTTATGGATTACCCCATATGATAACCTTTTTCTTGTTCATACTTGAGAATGTTAAATGTAAATTTCTAAACTTGACTTTCTGATAGACTGTATGACAGATGTTATCCAACAATTCTTGAAAAAGTAAAACAATCCACATAATATATATTTTTCTTTTTTATTAGGATTTTAATTCCAAGAAAGAGACATGTTAGAAGATTAGAATCTGATTTCAAATCAGATCCTAATGAAAGGGCATAAGTTTAAGTCTTCTCAGAGGAGTTTTATTATTCCATTGTCATACATAATTTGAAAAGATTATTATGTTTTTAATAATAGCCAAGCTCAACATTTAGGTGAAGCACTCATTATTGCAAAATCTTAGAAGTTTGGTATGCTAGTCTTGATCAATGCTGGCTGTCTTAAAATTTGAAAATCTTCCTCGCTTCTTCTAACATTTTCGCATTAGTGGGAGGCTTCCTCTGGCTGCCAGGCTGCAGAAATTTCTTCACATTGGGGAGGTTACTGATTCTGGTTTTCAGGGCCTGCAACACAAAAATCAGAGCCTCAGGGAGGGGCCCAAAGTCCAAACCAACTATTAGCACAACCTGGGGAATCTGGATCCCTTCTAAACAAAGACCAACCAAGTCCCTCCATCAGCAACATTAGAAACAGATATCCAATAATAAAAAAGATTAAAAGGAAAAAACAGCTCAACAGCATATTTCTGTAAGATATATTTTAAGACTTTATTCAGTTTAATCTCCACTGCCCTCTTAGACCTGAATCATGTAGATTCATTTTTCTGTGCAATACAAGGAAGAGCAACGTGTTTCTTTTTTTTTTTTTTTTTTAATTTTTTTTTTTAGTTGTTGATTGACCTTTATTTATTCATTTTTTATACGCGGTGCTGAGGATCGAACCCAGTGCCTCCCACATGTGAGGCAGGCGCTCTACCACTGAGCCACAATCCCAGCCCAGCAACATGTTTCTCAGATATCAACAGAGACCAAGTATCCAAAAAAATTAAGACATGGGGAAAATGAGTTGGAAATGAAGAGAAAATATTCAAGTTTAACCTGGGGCCAGTGTCAACCAATTTTCACACTGAGAGACAAAAGTTGGGATTGTTAAGAATTGGGAAACTGATGGCTCATGCCTGTAATACCAGCACTTAGGGAGGCTGAGATAGGAGAATCATGAGTTCAAAGCCAGCCTCAGTAACGGCGAGAGGCTAAGCAACTCAGTGAGACCCTGTCTCTACATACAACACAAAATAGGGCTGGGGATGTGTCTCAGTGGTCGAGTACCCCTAAATTCAATCCCCAGTACCAAAAAAAAAAAAAAAGAATTGGGAAACTAGATGTGGTGGGAAACTATGGAGTGAGAAACACAGTGTCTAAGAATAGGAGTCAGAACCAAAGGAAGGAGATCGAGTAAAAGAGACCTGTTCAGATGGACTCACTGTGCAAAGACAAGGGCACACCTGGGATAAAGGAAACCCCAGAGGAATCAAAGAGAGGAGGGGAGAGAGACGGGGCAGGGGGCGGGGAGCTCAATGGGTCCTGGGTTCTCACAATAAAATGCAAACGATTTTTGTTGAGTAGCATCCACCTCTCAGATTTCTTTGTGTATCAAAATTCTTTTTTTCCTTTGAGGAACTAGAGATTGAACTCAAGGACACACTACCACTACTCTACACCCCCAACCTGTTTTATTTTTATTTTGAAACAGGATCTTGATAAGTTGCACAGGCTGGCCTAGAACTTGCGATCCTCCTGCCTCAGCCTCCCAAGCATTGGGATTACAAGTAGGTACAAGTAGGTACCACCAAATCCAACTAAAAAGATGTTTTTCATGCTTCAAAGACAGGGTCTAGAAGTTCACTCTGGAGGCCAGGGGGAGGGCTTGAAGGCCTTGACAAGGCTGGAGTTTGGAACCTCACCAACTCAAAGATTCAAATATTAGATTCATAAAAGGGGATATAGGGCTGCCTCTCTGTGGACTTGAGGTAGGTCACCTTCAGAAGTGGGAAGTTGGCCAGAAGGCTGGAGTCAACCTCTTCCACATAGTAGAGAAGTTCAGTGAGGTGAATGTCAGCCTTGCTCAGCTTGTTGCCAACCAGGTAGTCTTGTCCGTGGCTCTTCAATACCTGCAGATTACAAGGGGTGACACTGTAAACACGCACAGCTAGCTGGTACCCCAGGTTGTCCCTGAGCTTCTTAACCCAACTCTCCCCTTCCTACCTCCTGGACAGGTATGGAGCTGTAGACCTTTCTTCAGGCCCCCTGACTCATGAGGGACAGTGAGAAGTGGCTCTGTTCCCTCCTCTGTTAAAGCCCAAGAGATCTTCATCCTCATCCCCACATCTTCTGCATGTGTCAAGGGCTGACCATGTTCCTGTCTGCCCCACACCCTACAAGGGGGAAGCCCTGAAATCTGAGAGGGTCCTCTCCCCTACCTGGATCTTCCACATATGCCAAGAGCTTAATATCTGTTGTACCATGTCTCCATCTGCTCCAAACTCTAAAGGGATGCAGTTCTGAAATTTCAGGACATGCCTGACCCTCTACTCTCTCTCTGTCCCATGTCCTATGGGTAGTGGCTCCATCTTCATGGCAGCACCCTTCCCCCCCATGGGAAGACCATTTCAGGGTTTGTGTTTATTCTCTTGTCTGCTTTCATCATTCCTTGTTCTCTCTCTGGGATTTGAAGTAACCCTGGGTGAACTTGAATTCATGACCTCCTTTGCAAAATCAGCTCTAACTCCTAACATACACTATGGTATAATCTACATGAGGAATTCTCTAGGGGTGAACTATACTGATATCTGCAAATTCCTTTGTAATGCATGAAAAATAATGCATTTAACTGATGGAGAGGGTTGTAAAGAGATGGACACATATGATAAAATCAATATCATAGGATGTTAATTTTGCTATCTAGGTGGAACTATGCATTCATTAAACACTTACCTCAGCTTTTCTGGATGTATGAAATTGGCATAATAAAATATATCAGAAATATGTGATATGTATTTAAACATTCTATAAATATGAAAATCATAGAGTATTTTGCCATCACCTCTTAAAGATGAACCACTGTTAAATATTTTGGTAAATGCCCTCCAGACTAGGTGGGCATTGTGTGTATATGTGTGTGTGTGTGTAAATGCTAGTTCTACAATTTGTTAGATTAATATATTAGTATATTGTTTGTAATTATTTTGTTCTTAATTGTTCCTTAGCATCAGTTACAATAGTTTTGATCTTGGAATGTCCTCAATTTACCTTCAGAGGGAAATCTTAATCCAGATAGGCACTATGTAATGATGTGGATCTTCATTTCCTTACTTTGCATGGCTTTCCTCTCAAGTCTAAAAGCCAGGTCTCCAAATCCTATAGAACTATTTTTATGACATCTCTTCATCTGTCTCCTCCTGTCCACCTTCTGTCACTATCCTTGTTTAGAGACTTCTCATCAATCTTTGAAACACTCCCAAACTCTCCTGATGGCAGCCAGTCTCATGTTTCCCTATACGTGGTGCCAAAGTATTCTGTGATGCATTGTTTTCATCAGGTTGCTCTGGAATTGAGCCCAAGGTGCTCTGTAGGATCTGGTCCAACCTCTAGTGTGGCTCAGAGTCTTCTACAGCCCAAGTGCTAACTATGACCATGACATGCCATCAAATACTGAATTCTAGATCTAGGCCTAATAAATTGAACTTCTGCTAAAAAATTATAACTTTGGTATATACAAGACTTCTTCACAGTCCATTTTTATAAAATACCTTGCAAATCAGAGTGTTGTTCTGGTGTTCAAGAAGCCTCTCTTGAAGTGAAGGTCAATGTCTATAAATGCCCAGCCACTGTTTTTCCCTTGTCCACTGAACTCAGTGCCCCAAACTGATCAGCCTCACTTACTTTTTCAAAGGCAGGGAGGTAACGATTTTTTGTTCTGTCTTTGATCAAGGCTATCTTGGCATCTTTTTGATCTTCAGGACACAATGGCAGAAGCATGATCATTTCAAGCAAATCTGCCATACCCTCTGTATACATATCAATCCTGAAAGACAAAAACATTCAACAGTCAATGTTTCTTGCCTTAGATACTATTGTTTAAAAACCTCAGAGCATAGAGCTTCAGGTTGTTGCCAATAAATTCCTGTCTAGTGGGTGCTTTTTATATGCTAGTCATTGTGTTATGATTTTACTTATGTGTTAACATTTATTTCTTAGAACAATTTATTGGGGTACCTGTATATCTAATATTTTTGTTCTACTCATCAAAGC
Organism: Geosciurus inauris; assembly: GCA_004024805.1. Classification (NCBI taxonomy): domain Eukaryota; kingdom Metazoa; phylum Chordata; class Mammalia; order Rodentia; family Sciuridae; genus Geosciurus; species Geosciurus inauris. The sequence goes on along the minus strand of PVHX01019146.1, from coordinate 18,676 downwards.
ATCAGTGACTTGACCAGGGTCACTAATGAGAGAGAACATAGTGGAATCCTACATTTAACTGCAGATAATACACATAGGGTTTACTTTCTCTACTATGATTTGTTCTATGAAAAGACATGGCATAATTCCTATGGCTAACATCCCACCTTCTAGTAAGTTCAAGGCAAAGGCCTTGGCTCAGCCTCTCAAACACACTCCTACTCCTCTCTCATCTGTTACATAGCCCAAACTCATTTTCATGTTTAAGGTTAGACATTCTCCCAATTATTTCTCATTAAACACTTTTCCACAGTTTTCTCCACATGCTATTTTCCCACGTTGGGCTTGTTTCCATTTCCCAGGACTCCACCTAAAATATCCCCTTATTTGGTGCAATATTTTATTCAGCTACAACTAAAGCATATCTTAGGAGACCTTTATTTCTGCTGTTCTAAACTGGACTGTCTACAATTCTTTTGAAGTAATGGCTTTCTGGTCATATTCACACACGATAATTGTTGCCTTTAAAGCATAATGTTCAGCAGGTTTTTAGTACATTCATAGAATTCTGGAAACATTAACATTCTCTAATTTCAGAACATTTCAATCACTCCAACTCGCCCTCCTCCCACTCATGTGCTTTGGCAGTCAGTCCCCTTCCCCCGCTCCTTGCAGCCCCAGGCAACTGCCAATCTATTTTCTGTCTCTATGGATTTTAATGTTGTGAATATTTCATACAAATAAATCACAGAATATATGGCCTTTTTTGTGTCTGGTTTCTTTGACATAATGTTTTCAGAGTTCATGCATGTTGTATATACAATAGGAATTCATCTCTTCTCATGGACAAATACTATTCCATTGTATAGTTATAGCACATTTTATTCCTCCATTCTTCCACTGTTAGATATTTGGACTATTACCACTTTTTAAAAATTATGAATAATGCTGCCAAGTATGTTTCCATATGAATATTAGTAAAAATGTATTTTCATTTCTTATGGATATATAGCTAACACTAGAATTGCTGGGTCATTGATAATTCTAAAACTCTTTGGAAGACCCCACACAGTTCCATATAGAATTTTGTTTTTAATCAAGTAGCTGCATCACAATAGGGAGGAAACCTCACTCCAGCTTTGAAGGCGCAGAATCAGCCTAGCTGCATTAGTCCTTCGTGAAATGCTTCAGGTAACCCTGTTATCTTAGGCACCAGCCTCTACTCACTTCCTATCAAACTGACCCATTCATAGCATAAGCTGGTAATTTAGGTTCCTGGTCATCATTATTATAATTTCTGGAAATTAAGAATCAGTCCTTTGGATCCTTCCCTCCCCAGGACTCCTCACTGATACCATCAAACATGATATCCTTTGTCCCAAGCTGTTAGCTGGAGTCTATCCTCTGAAGGACTGAGCACCTAGATCATGATTCTACTATCTTCATGACTTCCTGGCTTATCAGTGTTTGAAAACTCTGTCCCTGTGCCAAGTATAAGGACATCATCCTCTGCTATGATGACATTCACCGAACCTACTCCAAGATTCCTCTTCCCCTCATCTCCACAGGACTCTGCTATATTGACCTCAGTGTATTTGCCCAGGCCCAGCCTAATGCAGGTCATGATCCTGCTGCCATGGTCCTGTTCACTGGAGGAAGAGCCTAGATCTTTCCCATGTTATTTCTTGCTACGAGAACAGAAAATATGCCATACAGGACTCTCTCCTTTATGTCCTTCCCGTAGAGGTTGTATTTGGTGGCAATGTAGTTGAGAATGGCTCTGGACTGCACCAGCTTCATCCCATCCATCTCCACCATGGGCACCTGCTGGAACATCAAACTCCCATCTTGTGGAAAGAGAAAAGGAAAAAGACAATTAAACGCTTATGGATCTCATTCATTCATGATGAGAAAATGTTCATTGAAATGACTGAAGATACAAAAGGAAAAAAAAATATTGCCTGGTAATCTTTCAAGTAAAACAGCATTTTATTTTTAGCTTCCTATACTCCCCCTTTTCACCTATCCTTTTACTTTTTAGCCTATTTTATTTGTCTTTTATTCCCATCCAAATACATACTAAGTCTCTTTGTGTATATGTGTTTAATGCATGTTTATGGATATTTGGGGAAGGTTAGGAGGGGCTGTGGCAGGGCTACTAGCCAGATGCTCTTTTAAGTGGAAGCTTCCAAATTAAGTCTCGTGGTGTTCATGACGGTTAAGCTAGATTCTGAGAGTTTTCTATGTTGAGGTTCCTTTCTGGGATCTTTTAAGTTTGCAGTTTTGCTGGGATATTGTGACAAGTCATAAATGAAAAAACTCAAGGTAATTGCCCCATCTGTTTCTCCTCCTGCCATCTAATGAACGTCCCTGTGTGTGCTTGGATGAGAGGACAGAATAGAATCCTGAGCTGCTGACAGCTCATCCTGGTGTAGAAAGGATGAGAAAGCAAGAGAGGGTACTCACAAGGCTTGGGAATGATTCCTTAGCAATACTCAGAGAGGTCCCGGCTTTTTTAACCCTGAGAGTTGCCAGATCTGTTCAAGGAGTCCCACCCTTACATTTTACCCCTACTCTCCCTCTCCACCGTCCCCCAGCTACCACCCCACCAACACCATGTCATCACCTGGTATTCCAACCTTAGGCTAGATACCTTCATCAGGAACATTTAGATAGTTGGTCTTACCATTTCTTAACTTTTCCAAATCGTCTGGAGATTCTATAAACTTCTCTTCAAACTGGAAACAGAAAAAGCAAAGAAGTTCTTATTGTTCACTTCATAGCCTCATAGTCTTTAAAACTTAGTTAGTCCCTTTCTAGTAGTTAATATGGACAGGTTAAAATTTCTAAGTTTGGCAGTATACACAGAAGAGTCTGATCATGACCACTTGGGACTTCAGATTAGATCTATCAAGGAAAGGGCATGGGTCACAATACAAATTGCTCATTCTTGTAATTTACACCCAACCTGATCCCAACAATGTCCATGGTTAGGTCATGAATTGTGAGGGATATCACTGGAGGATAAAGACTGGGAAATTATTCTAGTTATGAAGGTTTAGAATCTCAGGAAAGCCTATAATCTCCAGTGATACCAGAACATGACCTTTTGTTATCCCCATGATGGAGTATGACGTGGACCAACCATCGTCTGAGATTCTGCCACCTTGGGACCTTTAGTGTAATTTACATCACATCTTTCCTTTTTATAGTTTAAAAGGAATTTTTTAATGATGAGAGGGTTGGAAAACAGGTTTGGAAACTTGCTTGCTGCAAATGTTTGCATTGATTTTCATAATTCCACAGAGTTAGGCTATACAGATAGGAAAGTGCATGGATGCCCTTTTATGGATGCAATTTACACAGCATCCATAAAAACGTAAGGGATGGTGGGTCGTCACCACAGGAGGGGAACCCAGATGGAATGGGGTGGACAAGGGTGAGGTTGAGAATGAGGCCGATGATGATGGATGGGGCTGTAATGATCAGCCTTTGTGCACAGAAATCTCAAAAGTTGTGAACAAGAGTCTCCAGTCAGTGTTTGGCCACCACCCTCCTCAGTCAGCTGGAATGGAGAAGAAGAAGCCCCAGGCTGTTGGCATCACACTCCCTCCTGCATTAAGTTCCTCCTCCCCAGAGGCTTGGATCATGTCCCTGAACCATAAAGCTGACATTCAGGTGTTTGAAAAACCAGATTATTCATGTATTGAAATAAAACAAATTCAGCTTTTGGTTTTTTGGGAATGGCTTATTTCACTTAGCATCATAGTCTCCAGTTCCATCCATTTACAGGCAAATGCCATAATTTCTTTTTTCTTTATGGCTGAGTAATATTCCATTGTGTATATATACCACAATTTCTTTATCCATTCATATATTGAAGGGCACCTAGGTTGGTTCCATAGCTTAGCCATTGTGAATTGAGCCACTATAAACATTGATGTGGTTGCATCACTCTAGTATGCTGATTTTAAGTCCTTTGGGTATACGCTGAGGAATGGGATAACTGGATCAAATGGTGGTTCCATTCCAGGAATGGCCTTTTAACCGTGTAAAATACTTGTTCCCACCCTTCATTTAAGTCACCAATTTGTCTGCATCCTCACATATATGCAGGCTGCCTGAGGACAGGAACTTTGTCTGCCTTGTTCACCATGTGTCCTCAGGACCTAGCACAGAACTTGGCATTTAATAGGTGCTCAACTATTAAACACATGTATCCCATTGTTAAAAGGCAGATTGTTACTCTCCCCTCCCTCCCACCTCTCATTTGTGGTTTTTATTTTTAATTTAATGACATTTAGTTTCTTATACGTTTTACCGTTTTATTGTGTAAGTTTCTAATATGTACAAAAATACACATAAAACACAAGCATCGTCTTTGAATCAGTCACCCAGCTCCAGTAATTACCAACTCAAGGTGATCTTATTTCCTCTCTGTGCCCATCCTCTCTCTCTCACCTTGGTCATGTCCAACAAGTCTGAGGTATCATGTGATCTCATCCTAAATACATCAGTGTGTCTCTAAGACTAAGAACTATTTAAAAAATAACAATATTATACCTAAAATCACAAAAAATCTCACTAAAAATTAAGAATTCAAAATTTTTACTCAATCGCTATTCAACATTCCAGTTTCTAATTGCATGTCACAAACTGTATTTTTAAGTTCATTTAAATACAAATAAATTTCACACATTGTGATTACTTGATGTCTCTGATTTCTTTTAAAAATATCTTTCAATATGACCAAAGTATAGTATTTATATTATTCTGTATAATTAAAATACATTTATAGAATATATTTTAATTGTTTATGTGGCTCTTTGCCAGGCAGAGTTTTGTGATTTCCATTTGGTCAAGTCAGTCTATTTCTTTCATAATCACAGGATTTTTTTTATTTAAGATAAAACTATTCACAGGTTATCTAGTCTGGAAGTCACCTAGCTTAGGAAAGTGTGTTGCTATAGTCAATTTTAGACCCAATATAAGGTAATTTAGCTTAGAACCTACCTCCACTCCAGCAGCTGCCAAGAGCCACCGAGTAGACTCCATTCTGCCCCGGGCATTGAAGTAATGAAGCACAGGCTTCCCCGCCATCTTGGTAGTCTCTTGTCTCACTAAATATAAATGAATGAGTGAGCGAATGAGTGAGGGTACAGAAGAAAGAGGTACTTTAATTTATGGGTAATAATCCAACAATACAGAAAATTTATCTGTCTTCTGCATGGAAGGGTTGCAGGAATCCCAGGAAGATCTTCCTTTGTCCAAATTCTCACCCATCAGTGGCTACCTTCTGAAATTGCCCCAAACCAGTCTCAGATGGCTATTTGCCCTCATTTGGAGGAAGTGAACAGAGTAGGTTGCATCCCGCAGTTGAAGGACCTGGAAGCCTGGAAGGAGGCCTGGAAAACCAGAGGATGTAGTGGCTGACAGGAAGAAGGGGGCAGGAGCAAAGTCACTCTCCAGCTCTTTGGCTCCTGTGCTACACGTATTCAAAAGCATTAAATGAGGTTTAGTCTTCCCTGACTGCAGCCCAAACCTAAACTCTCCCTATAGGAAAAGGTGCTTATTTCTTTTTTTATACTGAAATTCTATTTTCCCACTACTGAATTTTATTTTACAATCCAAGAAAGGGGTATTAACTTTATATTGTGAGGAAAGTAACATGTTTTGTATCTATCATGTAACAGGCAATTTCTCATTTTTATCTTCATTTAATCCTCATATAATTATTTGATATAGATCTTTTATTATTCTAAGTTTGCAGAAGAGGATATTTATATCTGTACAAGTTACATGATATGGTAAACCTGCCATTCAAATACACTTTATGCCAGGCATGGTTGCCCACATCTATAATCCCAGCGACCTGAGAGGCAAAGACAAGAGAATGGCAAGTTTGAGACCAGCCTCAGCAACTTACTGAGACTCTCTCAAAATAAAAAATAAAATAAAAAAGGGCTGAGGACATGGCTCAGTAGTAAAATGCCTCTGGGTTCAATTGCCAAATCCCAAGTACACTTTTATTTGTCCCCAGAATCTTGGAACTTCTCTAGATCAGCATTTTGCATACTTTGGATCATGACTTATTAGGGGGTTGTAAAATCAATACCATGTTTTTTCAAATAGTATTTTAAAGTTTCATTATCATAGAAAATATCAGAGTGTGCCATACATGGCAAAGGTCAAAGTTTTATGGTGAAACCTTAATTTTACTTCCAATTATGTTATGAGGTTGCATATATGACTGTGCTCTGGGTTGGTGTAAAATGTAAGAGGTACACTTGGCTGGGACTAGCTAAAGAAGTTGGTTGCCTATTCCCAGCACTGTGGACATCTTAGGCTGGATAATTCTTTGTTGCAGGAAACTGTGCTGTGCATTGGAGTTTATTTACTAAGCAGCATCCAACAGCATAGTTCTGTACTTTCCTCCACCGTCCAATTATGACAACCCAAAACATCTCTAGACTTTGTCAAATGTCCCCTGGAATTGCAAAATTGCCCCTGGCTGAAAACCACTGCTGTATCCCAAGCTACTTGGGAGAATAGCTCAGAGAAGGGAGCCAAAAAGAGCAGGTCACACAGTGGCCAGACAAGTTCAGCAATGGAGTTAGGCAAGTTTTATCAGGGCTGCAAATACAAAAGGACGGGGTTCATTAAAAAGCAAGGATTCAATTGCCTGGACTTAGCGGGAGACAATTTCAGACCTATTTTTAATTGCTAGACCTCTGGTCAGAAAACACTTTAAAATGTGTTTTGCAAGATTTTGTAGTTGTTCAATTTTTAGCACATGTGTATTTCTCTTTATGCAGTAGTTATATTTTAAAAAAATCTTTGTGAAACTTGATTTTTCTTTATGTCAAAATAATTTAAATGTGCCAGGGGAAACTTTAACTTTTATGTAATCTTTTTCTTTCTTTTCTTCTTTTTTTAATTGCCTTCTTTCTGCTTTACATGTTACTATATGGTTCTTTTTTAAAAGTTTCGTTCAAACTTTTTAGCTAATTCACAGAAGAATTTCCACGTATTAAGCATGTCAAGCAATGATAATGGTTGGAGAGAGCAAGATACTTGTCCGCTTTAGTCCCTGCCCAATCTAGTCAGGACCACAGGCTTGAAGACACCTGACACAGTAGAATGTACCCTGCAAAATGTGTGGCTGTCCTTTATGAGTTCCTGAGAATTCTACCTAAGACTCACCGCTCAAGCAAGTCAGAGGCAGGGTAGAAGGTTGCCAGGCTAAGAATGAAGAACCTGCCTTTTCTGCATAGGTAGGCTCCTTCCTGCCTGGTTAGCATCACCCAGACTTAGCAGCTTTCTTACTCCTCATTTGTCTATTAGGGTTGGTCCTTATGAGTATCTAAAAAAGCTACTTTGTAGCAACAGATTGCTTCTTCCTCATAACATTTTAATCTCTTCTCCCACAGAAGATACTAGGTTTTGGGGGTTGTCTTCCCCACCACCTCTCCATGAATTCTGGTTTGCTCTGCACAGGCCCCAACACTGGTATGGCTTTTCACAAGGTTTGAGATTCTGAGGCTTTCTTATATAAGAATTTTGTTTCGTTCTCTTTATGTTGACAATTATTTGGGAGCACTACTGATTCTCACTTGTTACTTGGTGACTGTATGTGCTTCATGAAAACTAATTACAGCTTCACAGATAGATCAAGCTCTCCCTTTAAGAATTGTTAACACTTTTAAGAGGCTGAGACAGGAGAATCATGAGTTCAAAGCCAGCCTCAGCAACTGAGCAACTAAGTGAGACCCTGTCTCTAAATAAAACACAGAATAGGGCTGAGGATGTGGCTCAGTGGTCGAGTACCCCTGAGTTCAATCCCCAGTACCAAATAAATTATACACACACACACACACACACAAACACACACACACACACATATATATATAAAGAATTCCCAAGTTGTAGATCTGGATGAGATCTGAGAAGTCAGCTAGACTTTCCTCCAAATTAGTAATGAATACTTTGAACCCTAGAGGGAGTGTGTAATTTTCCAATTAGCTAGTTAAGACAAACTCTGGATTTTAACCTAATTCTGATATTCAGAGTAGTTTCCTTCTGCGATACTATATCTTATTGAATTTTCCCAGCCTGCAAAGGTTACCATATTCTTCCTTCCAGGAACACACACTAAATTGTGAACCCATGTAACAGAGAAGTTGTCACAATCTTTTAGCATGGTACATTGTGCAATGTTCAGTCCAAAAATCTGTAGCTGTTATATTACTTTATAGCATTTCCTTTAGAGAACTCTATTTAAGAATATACTTTGTATAGGGGCTGGGATTGTAGCTCAGCGGTAGAGCGCTTGCCTTGCATGCATGAGGCCCTGGGTTCGATCCTCGGCACCACATACAAAGCAATAAAATAAAGACATTGTATCCATCAGCAACTACAAAAATATTTAAAAAAAAAAAAAAAAGAATATACTTTGTATAAAGCAAAAAGATAATAAGCTAGGATCATAGTAATAAAATAACCAACTCTGGTTATAAAAACTGCCATGCTGATGTTCAAACAGAATAATTAAAGCAATGGAAGTTCCCTACATAATAGAAACAAATAAGGTTAAGTTCTTCGGCAGCATAGCCCAGGGGCATATTCGGCAGCGTAGCCCAGGGGCATATTTAACTTGGCAAATAAAAAGGTATTTTCAAATTCTCTTTTGGACTGGGAACATGATAGTTCAAAAGAAGGGCATTGTTGTTCTTTAAGAACAACAATGAAATAAAGCCAGGTCCACTTGCATGACTGTCCTCAAAGTCCGACACATTTTGATTCAGTTGTGATTTTGAGAATTTAAGCTCTGCCCACCCTTTGGTCTCAGTAGCATTGAAGGAGAGGAAGAGGAGGAGGAAGGAGGAAGACAAAGAGAAGGAGAAAAAGAAGGAAAAACAGAAGGAGCAGGAGATGGTGATGAAGGAAGGCAGAAGAGCTTGCTACTTCATGCCCAGTTACAAAGCAATATACTAACAAGCATGTGAAGTCAATTAGGGAAGTATAATTTAGATTCTGATTGGCAGGCACTGATTCCTGGTTTCCAAACTGGATATTCTGCTTCAAGAGGCACACAAACACCCAGATACATGTTCTTTTCATTGCTAAAGTGGAGCTCTCAAATTTGTGACCCTACCAAATTAAAATCCATTATAATTGTGTATCAACTCCTGTATGAATCACACAACTTTAATGTTAGCTCCTGCACACCAGAAGGCCCTGGTATGCATGCATTTTTAAATCACTGATAATGACACCGTTTGCATTTTTCTCATACATTAAATTCCCTGCCCTTTTCTTTTCAATTCTTGGATATTATTTTTCCTTAAAGAACTAACAGACAACATGTGACTCCTCCCACCCCAGTGTACAAAGAAAGCAATATAAGAACATAAAATGCTCATATAAAGTACCACATTTAAAAATGTTTTCCTAGTGAAGCAGGCATGAGAACATTTAAAAAGATTTTAAAAGGCAGTACTAACCTAATTCAAGTGCAGGCTGCCTGGCTGCTGAGCTCCTCAAGGCCAGCTCTGAGTGGGTACTAGCAGCTTTAATATGCTTACAACCCTTGCCCTCTGAACAGGGGTGGGGTCCAGTGCAGAACAGCCAGCCACTCCCTTGGCTTTCGTGTTTCCAGAATTTCATGCTAGATTTGAAAGAAAATGACAAATTTTGCCCTTTAGGATTATCAATGAATGTGTTAACAAGGGATTTTTCAGTCTGTCCCAGAAGGTCATGGTCACTGAGGACTCGTTTCCTTAGAACACTGCTTTCAAAAGATGTCATTAAATAGACTGTGAAGTTTATGGCAGATAAAAAAGAAAAAGAAAGAAAAAAAAAAAACTCATGGGGAACGAAAGAGCTCAACCTAAGAGAGTGCTATCAGGAAAGGGACTTGATAGGGTGGGAGGGAACAATCTACATTTGTAGACTGTTGGAATCTGTGTAATTCTATAGGCCCAGGGAATCTGGCTGAGTTAGATTCTAGCCCTAGGTGGGAAGACCTCGGCTGCCTGGTTGGGGTCATTGGCAGACTTTTATCTTATTGGCTGTACTCCAGCTCCTCTTGCACGAGCTTTTGCAGGCACTGTTCACTTTGCTTGAAACACAGCTCTCCCTTGCTCTGAGGGGTCCTGTGCCTCCTCTATCACATCACTTTTTGGACATGCTACATTTAATATCTGCTTTCCCTCTGTCAATGGTAAGTTCCTGAGGGCATGGCTCCCCAACATGGCTGACCAAAGTGCTCAGCAATAGAGGGAGCTTAATGAATATACCTAACTTCCCTTTGTAATAGAAATTTACTAACATGTATAAATGTAGCAAGAACAGAATGATAGGCTTAAATGTACCCTTCACTTTGCTTCAACGATTTTCAACAAAATTTGAAGAAAATCCCAGATTTTATTTCATCAAGAAATCATTTAAGGTGTATCTTTTAATTTTTTGAAATTATTTAGATTATGAAAAAAATTACAAAGTTACCCTTATACCCAAGATACCCTTTTCCTCCTGGGTTTTCTAATACAAACATCTTATAGTACCATAGTACAATGGTCGAAATCAGGAATTCAACACTAGGTAATGCTATTTATTAAACTGCAGACTTGGTTTAATTCCACCAGTGTTTCAAGTGAGATTTTTTTTTTTCTAGTCAAGGATGTCATTCAATACTCCACACTATATTTAGCTGTCATGTCTACTTAGCCACCTCTATCTGTGACAGGCTATCCTTGTCCTTTATCATCTTGGTCTTTTTAAAGAGAAAAGGGTCAGTTACTTTGTGGACTGTGCCTCAATTTGCATCTGCCTGATGTTTTCTTGTGATTTAGTTGAGGTAATATATTTCATGCAAAATATCATAAAAGTTACTTCATTACCTTCTCAGTGCTTGGTTCTAGACATCATTTTCCAGACATAATCTGTATCATTCATGGCGATATTAACCTTGGTCCCTGGATTAAAGGCATGTCTTCTAGGGTTGACCCCTTGTAGTTACTATCTATCCCTTTGGAATGAATAAATATCATATGGGAGATACTTTGTTACTAGGCAAATGTTCTGCTTCTGAATAAGCTTCTATCCACTAGCTGTAGCATTCATATGGATCTTGTCTACAGCAAATATTACTAGAGTGTTTATCTAACAGTGATTTTTTTTTTTTTTTGTATGTGTGGTGCTGAGGGTTGAACCCAGGGCCTTGTGCATGTGAGACCAACTACCAACTGAACTATATCCCTAGCCTTCTAATAGTGATTTTTTTATTTCCCTCACTTTTCTATAATTAATAACTGGGATTCTTCTGTAAAGCAGAGTTATCCCTTCTCCTTTGCTCAGTTATTTCTATAACCAAGTAATATTTTTATATAACCAAATATGTTATTTAGTTATATGCATAACCAACATATGTGGTATTGCTCAAATCATTCCAGCTTTGGCCTTTAGAAGCTCCTGCATCTTGGCTTCTGGGTCCTTTATGACACGCTTTCTCTTTTTGTGAGCTTCTCAGCTACGTTTTGTAGCAAAAATGTTCCAGGCGTATCTTTATTTCTTCTGCCTCAGCCCTGTACTCAGTCATTTCTCAAAAATTCCTCATTTCTTTTTACTGGAGAAGGTATTCCCACCCAGGAGCTAGGCCCTGTGTGCACTCATTGCTGGGAGAGGTTTCAATGCACCTCTTCTTTCTTACATGAAGACAGCACACCACAGATATATTTCTGCGCTTTGTGTTTTGTTGTTATATTCATCACATAATGACAGATCACAGAACTCATCTCCATATTCGCTCACAAAGAATTGTCTTATTTATTTATTTATTTTACAGCTTCAAAGTAAGCATCTCATTGTTTGCATGCATCATATTTTATGCCATCACTCACCAAAGTGGGGGCATATAGGATTTTTCCAATGTTTAGGACTTACAAACAATGCTTTAATGAATATCATTGCACATACGTATTTTTGTATTGTTGGAAGTACATTTTACTAAAATAGATGCTACTTCAAACTGTAAGTACTTTTTTTTCTAGATATGACCATACCATTTCACTACAATATTAAAAATGTATAATGATATCTGAGAAAGGCACCATTTTGCATGAAAGGGCTGTCTCTGTCCAACTCTCTGGGACCACTATAAAAGGTATGGACCCAAGGACAGCAGAGCCTTGCCGGCCAGGGGTTCCAAGGATCTAATTATCAAGTGATATCCAGGAAAGTTGAGCAAGCAGATAAAATATGTGCCAGGTACTAGCTACATGATGTCAAGAGAGCTAATGTATTGATTTTTACAGATAAGATGTTAGAACCTCAGAAAGATAAGGACTTGCTGAATCATGCAGCTTATGACAGGCAGATCCCAGGTTTTCGTGTGACTAAAGTCCATACTTTCTTCACACACCTCTCATTCAAAGAGGAAGAAGCGAACAATGATCTAGTGCTTGAGAACATGAATAAAAAATACCACCCCTGGAAGCCAGCAAGGGTCTCAAACCAAAGTGGGCACAGACAGGGGAGGCCTCCTATAGAGACAATGGCAAGTAGGGATGGAAGGTGACAGTGTTAGTGCAAAAGACCAGGATGGCAGCAAACTTTACAAGTCATTTCAGGCTTTATTCGGCAACAGGACCACATCTACAGAGATGGACCCACTTTCCCGGTGGAAAATGAGCCAGTGAACAAAGAAAGGGACTGGGTTTTTATATGTTGTTTGAAAGATGATCTAGTAGAAATGTGCCAGTTCTCTCAGGCACTTAAGAATTTGGGGCTTGTTCCATCAATCAATGGGAAATGGTCAGTTTTAGTGCTCAGGAATTTGGGCCCATGGGTCAGGGAGTCCTGCAGAGAGTGTCTCTGGCATGGCAGGACACTCTTCCTTTATCTGCAATTAGCCCCAGGAAAACATTTGTCAAACGTGGAAATGAGAAATGTCAGCCTAAGGCTGTTTTTCTTTTCCCTCGGGCTACATTATTTTTAATTCCTATATCTATTATTCCAGACTCTGAAAGGAAGAAATGAATTGGGTGACGAAGTCTCTGGCTTCTTTGAGCTGAGAGGGGGCGATGTGGGGAAAAGACCTTCCTTTCAGAACCCTGGAATTGGGCATGGGGTAAATGAAACAGGATGTGTGGGAGAAGTCTTTGGAAGATCAGTCAGTGAGCAGAGGGAGAAGAGAAGTCTCCAGATAATTGCAGCTGAGTTGATCAGTTTATCAAAACTAAAAATAGAGAGAACACAACAAAAATTATAGCAACATACAAAGATTAATTTGTGAGGGGGTAATCCTAATGTGAAAAACTAATTTGCTCGTGCTGAGAAAATAATTTTGGCGTGTAACATAACTAAAGACTCTGTTAATCAAAAAATCTTTTAGTCAGGGCCCTAAGGCCTAATCAGATTTGGGGTATTTATCCCATGGGTTTATGGGCCTGGTTTTTTGGGGAGCATAGCAAGCATGACTAATCTTGGAATCATATTTTGTTGGTGGTATAATCGGTTCCATCTTGCTTGGCAAATTACACAAAATAAAACAGGACTACAATTAACAATATAGTTAGGGCTAGTAATCCAGCTATGTGAGTAGAAAAATACTTAAAAGGGTTAAGGGAAGAGATTCCTTCCACTAAACTGTCCCAAATTTCTTCACTATCAAAAGTAGGTGTTTGGGTATTAACCATGGCCAGGAACTGACACTGTAATTTTAATACATCCAAAGAAGCATTATGAAAAGGATCAAGTCGCATTAGATGATTGCGTACACTTTTCCATTGAACCTCAGTGTCATTGTATGGAACTCTAGTGACACAAAAATTAGTTATATTATAATGGCATTGGAGTCTTTGAGTCCACCATAAATCTTGTATTTGTTCTCCTAGCCATATAACAGTCTTTTAATTGCTGGACATCACTCAGAATCTCCTGATCAACATGTACTTGAGTTTCCCAGATTTTGGTATAGCTTTTATGAAACTGTTGAAGATAATGTGTAGTTTGGACCTCTTGGTGTAAGGGCCACTGCTGCTGTGGAAGCAGAGGCAATGAGGCCAGCCAGTCCAACAATACCAGCTATTGCTCTGGTGTTTTAAATGACTTAGCAACTCTTGCATAAATGCTATTGAGGGTGTTTCCTGCCATGACTCTTTTAGTTTTACAGGGAGCCAGGTAGCTATTGGCCTTTTAAGAATCATAACAGTTTGTTCTGGGTCTTGCCATATGGTCCAATTAAGTGGTCCTAGAGCTGTTTTACCTTGTCTCTTACCATTTCTGATTGGTTTACATAAAAAAATAGCATTTTTCATGACTGGTTTTGTAGGATGACAGGTGCCAGGGAGCCTGATTGATTTGATAATGTCAGCACCCAATCAGTGATCTGTTGTATATCTGCAACAACCTGTGCTGACCATTTTTGTGGTAAATAGAGGTTTCTAATCCTGCTGCTCCTGTTTTAATCCTGGTGAATGTTTTCAGCCCTATAAGTAAGGAAATAATTTGGGTGCTCTTCTAGTCTAGTGTGTCTAGTTATTGGAATGAATAGGCTTTGGTTGTGAGGTTAAATGTCAGTTTGAGGAGTAAGGAAAATTAAGGTATAGAGGCCAATTTATAAGCCTCACAAATAAAAAAACTCAGAAAGTTGGGGGTATCAGGGCTGTGGGGCTGACATAAAAGTACATTTTACATTCTATTTAGAAGAGTTATTACTATTGTTTTTAAATGCCCAGGTATGGCTGTATTTTGGTTATAACTGTTTTGCTAAGTGTTTAAGATGAAGCAGATCAAACTGACTTGGCTTTTATCTGCTGTTAGAAGTCACCTGTCACTCTTGGGGTACTTGAGGGTACCTTCTTAGCTCTTCTAGTGCCATTTGCGCTAGGATGGGTCGAGGTCTTGCTGACCATGTGGCTTCCCCAGGAAGCATGAGTGCTGGTTCCCTTTTTTAATGACCCTCCTCTTCATAGTATGGCACCGATTGGCTTTTAGTTCTCCAGCGGTCTCATTAATCTCCCTGATTGGGAGGTTATGCAGCCCAGAGTTGTAAAGCTCTTTAGAGAAGTGCCCTCATTTCTTGGATTCAGGCTGACTCAGAGGGCAAGGACAAAATACTGGTTTCCTTGGCCTCTTTGATTTAATTTTTAGGGTTTTTTTTTTTAAATATTTTTTTAGTTGTAGATGGACACAATATCTTTATTTTATTTATTTATTTTTATGTGGTGCTGAGGATTGAACCCAGTGCCTCACGCATGCAAGGCAAGTGCTCTACCACTGAGCTACAATCCCAGCCCTAATTTTTAGTTTATAAGTCTTGATCTTAAACACTCAACAAGTCAATTTTACCAGACTTAAAGTAAGGGTACTGGGCTTTAGCTTCAATGTCTATCTGTCCTTCCTAGAGTTTAAGGAAAATACAAAATAAAATTAACAAGTCTAGTTGTGCGATAGCTATCTCAAATTTTGGCTGAGGTATACATTATATTCCCTGGTTGAGATCCTAGAAATCTTTACAACAAAATTAATCCTTTGAATATAACTTTAAATGAACTAGAGTCTGGCCTACTTTGAAGTTATTATAATATGTAGTAAGCTGGGAGGCAGAACCTTATCTCAGGTAAGGGAGAGCTTCTCACAAAATCTTAAAGTGTTTTAGTTTTGAAGTTGATTTTTAAATATCATTTTACAAGGTTTTACATAGATTGTTTCCTGAGTCCACGTGAATGTTAGTTAGCATAATATGATATTACATTTAAAACATGAATTGAAGAAAGGCTGAGAGGGCTTTTAACCTTTTTTTGTGTGTGGAAAATTAGTAAAACTTATGTCTCACAATATTAAACTTTAAATAGACCAGGCCCTCATTTTACTTAAAGAAACACATTTAAATTTTACTCCAGTGTAAAAAGTAACATAAAAGTTTATCTTACTGATAACAGGTTCAGTTATAGAAATAAACCTTCAATAAGATTTGCTATCCTTATAAGCCTAAAATTGCCATACAACTTTAGTTTGGAGAACACCAGCTGGATATAATGTTCTTTAAAAACGTCTACTTTAAGGACTTGTACACCTGGAAGATATGAACACATTTAATATAAAAATAGGACTAATAGCTAATTACATTGATGTTGTTATAGTAACCAACTTTGGCTCTCAAAAAAAAAAAAAATCTAGACTCTGTAACACAGTACAGTATTCCAAAAATAACAGTTGTTGTTTAACCACAGTTGTATAAACCTTAATTTCTTTGAGACTTAGTTTCCCCAAATGATGAAACCTGACAAATACAAGAAAATTCTCTTGATAAGAGCAGAACAATGTTTCACACTTTGTTTTATATCAGTACATTAAATCTATACTAATTAGAGTCAATTTTAATCATAGACATAAACCTTTTGAAATTTACCCTTTGTTTAGACCCTTTTGTTATTCTGATCTTTTTATAATTTACTCTAAACTTCCTTTACCACTTACTTTAAATCCTCTTGTTTCTTTCACCATATGAAGACTTTATTACCCAGAAACTCTTCTTTTTTCCTTCCACTTAATACCATATCTAGAATCTTAATTCCTTCTGTTCACATCCCCAAAGCAATCCTTGTAAATTTCTGAACTTAGGCAACAGTAGAAACCTTTAGGTCTTCATATATAGAAATTTATAAACCTTTGTGTTAAACCTAAGACACAAAGAAAGTATAATTGACTTCAAATTTTAAATCAAATTAAGCAAGCTTATATCATGCACACAAATTATAGTGGCTATCCCCTTTAAACAGTGAGGGCAGCAGCTTTGTTCAGGAGCAGGGATGTTTTCATAATACAGAAAATTGTAAAGGTAGGTACCTTAGGAGTTCATAACTGACAGAGTTCTGGCAAGGGGAATATAGTGGCAGATAGCAAATCAATGATTTACATGGCTTCCAAGCAAGTAAAACTTTTATGATCTCATGTGGAGTTGGCTTTCAATCTTCAGATTATGCTAGGTTAGAGAATTACTTTTGTTTAATGTTGTTTTAGTGATGACAAAGCAACTTTAAATTCTTCATTGAGCAAAAACTTTATTGAACCCACATTTATACTGTTTGTCCCATTTATGTTAAGTCTGAGTTATTCATTTTTAACTTAGGTTATCCATAAAAACCAGGTTTAGTTAAAACTTTAAGTCATCATTTTCTGTTGAAGGAAAATCCTAGAAGAAATGATAATTAATTATATTTTAAATATTTTATAGAAAACAACACCCTTTATTGTCCGACCATCTGGAAAGAAAAACATGTGAGGTAGTGATTTTAAAGACATCATTAATTTTATTTGTTTGCCCAATTTAAATCAAACTTATGAATCATGTGAATCAAAGGTATTTGGATCCATTTTTTAATTTTAGTTTATGATTGCTCTATATGTTGGGTTTGATACACAGACACATGTAGGCAATACAATACACAAAACAAACAGCATGTATACAAGGCAATACACAAAACAAAAAGTAAAGGCCTTATATCTTTTAGAACCTATTGGATTAAATGTATACCTTGTAAATTTGTCTCTGAGTAAAGTAGAGTGTAAAAAATTTTTATAGTTAGATAAAATACATCTGATCAGAAATCTTAATGTACAGAATCAAAATCATGAACTCAAAAATATAGAATTAAAGAATCAAGAGTCCTAGAAAAAAAATGACATGGCCATTAATTATTTCAGTAAAGCAACACTAGAAAAAAGGAGGAAGAAGAGAGGGAGGAGGAGAAAGAGAGAGAAAAAACTAAAGTTGATTTAAACAGACTTCTTTTTTCCCCCTTTGGTTTTAAGCCCCGTATGGGGTTTTTCCTTTGCATTGGAATGCAAACTCCAATTCAGTCTGGCCAGGGAAATCACAGCCCAGGGCTTTTTAACCCTTTTTCCCCCAGTTGGTATTTAGGTCAGGTTTGGATATAAAAATTTATAAAACATTATCTCCCATGACTTTTGAGGAATGAGGCTCTTATATCATGTTCCTTACTGAGACATGCCACTGGTTGTTGGGCTGGTCAGTGTAAAGGGGGGACATTTACCAGCTAGTTATGCCCTTAAAGTCTCTTTATAAGGAGAACATTTTGCCTGCTGGTTGGCCATTTGTCATCTCTATAAGCCAGGGCCCCTAAGATGTGTTATTTAAGGTGATAGGGGCAATGGAATTTGGGTCCCCTCCTTCCAGCAAATCAGTGTATGGGATTTGGGAAGCTTTGCTCACATTTGGGACAGGGCTTACATGGCTTGGAGGAGTCTTGGGTTAAGCTAGGCTTTTGTCAAATGTCCAGTCTGCCTACATTGGAAACAGGGCCCAGGAGATGTATTAGAGGATCTGGTGGAGCTATGAGCAGCAGTGGCTTTTTAGGTCTTTGGATGGCTGAGGCTAGGAGCTATGTTTAATTTTAAGATGTTTCTCTTTTTCTTTCTTGGCTCCATCCTCCTTTTTAGAAACCCTGAAAGCTGTATCTAAAAGTAACTGTTAGCCGGGCGCGGTGGCTCACGCCTGTAATCCCAGCACTTAGGGAGGCTGAGACAGGAGAATCGCGAGTTCAAAGCCAGCCTCAGCAAGGGCGAGACGCTAAGCAACTCAATGAGACCCTGTCTCAACATAAAACACAAAATAGGGCTGGGGATGTGGCTCAGTGGTCGAGTGCCCCTGAGTTCAGTCTCCAGTACCAAA
>PVHX01019145.1:0-35035 GCA_004024805.1 Geosciurus inauris | reverse complement strand
GTTTGAGACAGGGTCTCCCTAAGTAGCTTAGGGACTCACTAAGTTGCTGAGGCTGGTTTTGAACTTGTGCCCCTCCTGCCTCAGCCTCCTGAGCTGCTGGGATCACAGCTGTGGCCACTGCACCTGGCTGGCACTGATCTCCCTGCAGGGTATAAGGTGCATCCTAAATTCCATTTTTCCCCCAACAGACAAATGTCTCAGCATTATTTATTGGCCAGCCCTGTCCTCGCTGACCTGCAAGGCCTCTTTTGTCCTATATCAAGTGTGTGTGTCTCCTTCCACTGGTCACCTTGCCCATCTGCTGCAGCTCCACAGTCCCTCTTCCTGCTGGGCAGGGCAGGTCCTCCACCTGGCTGCTCTTCAGGAGTGTCCTGCCTCTCCCAGGCCGGTTGCCTCCCGTTAGAGACTTTAGGATCCATCAAACTGCGTGAGAGTCCCTGCTGGAACACGGGTAACGATCACTGACTGCGGCAGCTGAGGAGCGCCTCTGGGGTGTGGAGGCTTTGTGCACGTTGACTGGTGTCTGGACAATCGCGGGCTCGCTCACTGAGTTTTAGAAAGTTTTTCTCCTCTAAGGAGCATGTGCTTCTTTCTGGATTTATTTTAAATCCACATTTTTGTTGCTGTTGTGCACAGTGTCATTTTCTAAGTCACACGTGGTGTACAGACATCATGTGTGTGCACCATTGATTCCGCACCCAGCAGTCCAGCTAGGGTCTCCTCGACCTCAGAGTTCAGCTGTGGATCTTGGGTGCTCTGCACAGGGAACCACGTCTGTTTCTTCCTTTACACGTCTCGGTGCACGTCTGTCCTTGCTTCGTGGCCCAGGTCGCAGACAGCTGGGGACAGGAGCGTTGACGTTCCGTGCTGATGTTTCAGGCATTCTTGCTGATGTCCTTTGGCAGGCTGAGGAGGCTCCCTTTGTCCCCGGTTCTCTGAGTGTTTTCCAAACACACATGGTGCTGGGTTTCGTGAGCAGCTTTCCTGCAGCCACAGAGATGACCACATTGATGTCCTTCTATCTTATTTTTTGGGTGTGCCAGAGATTGAACTCAGGGGCACTCGACCACTGAGCCACACCCCCAGCCCTATTTTGTGTTTTGTGTAGAGACAGGGTCTCACTGAGTTGCTTAGCACCTCGCCCTTGCTGAGGTTGGCCTTGAACTTGCGATCCTCCTGCCTCAGCCTCCCAAAGTGCTGGGATTACAGGCGTGCCCTACTGTGCCCGGCTCCAGCTCCATCTTTTGACTCGGTGATTTGATCAATGGATTATGAGGCGTTGACCTCGAGTCACGTTCTTGGGGAACCCAACTTGGGCATGTGTTGTTGTCACCGTGTGGTACGCAGCTGCTTCTGGCTTGCTCGGTGTTCTGCTGGCTCTGTGCAGGATGCAGCAGGATGCAGGAGTGCAGTCAGCACACACTTGCTCACCCTCACGTCACTAGGGTTTGAAATAGATGGGCTGGGCGTGGCTTGGGTCACAGGGCTTGCCTAGTGTACATGGGGCACTGGGCTCAAGCCCCCCAAAATAAAGTAAATAGAAATGAACTAAATGTGCCAGGAAGGGCTTGCCCATTGCTGGGTGCTGCCCTGACATGGCACTGAGGTTTGCAAGGGTGTTGGGACCCTGGGCTTCCGGGCCTGTCTGCCCCGGTGTCCTTTCTCCCCTGGGCTCTCCTGCTGGCTGTGCCTCCTCTGCGTTCTCCTGTCTGCTGCGCCTGCCCCTCCGGCCCAGCTCTGAGGTGCAGTTCCCAGGTCTTGGTCCCAGGCTGCACCTCTCCCCTTACCTTGTCTGACGTGTGCCCATCACTCTCCCTTCCCTGGACGCCAGTCCTTGTGTGGCTATCTTCCTGACATAGCCACCTGGCACCTGATGGCATCGCACGCTGGACACAGCCAGAGGGCGCTTGGCTCTTCCTGCCTCCCTGACCCACCATTGGTGTGAACGCAGTCCTTCCCTCCTGCCCTGCAGCCCAGAGTCCCTCAGCCTTCACCTGCCCCCGAAGGCCCAGCAGGCCCAGTGTGGAGGGCGTGGTCCCCGACAGGTGGTGCAGACTCCAGGAGGCAGGGCCCAGAGGGAGGAAGGGGCTGCGGGGCCTGCCCCGTCTCCACTTCCCAGACCCCTGGCCGCTGCGAGGTGAGCAGCCTTCCGCCAGGTGTCTGCCTCACCTGAGACCTTAAAGCCGCAGCGCCGGCTGGCCATGGACCGCAACCTCTGAAACCCTGAGCCCGAGTCTTCCTTTCTTCCTTTCCATTGTTGTGCTCTGACATCTTGTCACAGTGCCAGCAGTCTGACTAGCACGCACTGTCACCACCGGATCTGAGCTCTCTGCCTCTAACCCTAGCCTGTGTTCGCATCACCGCTGGTGACTCGTCTGCCACTGGCTCCTTACTAATGGTGTCGATGGTGGTCTGCATTTTCTCCCGGCACAGCCCATGCACTCGAGTGGGCGCTGATCTAGCTCCCAGCTCCAGGGGCAGAGCCTACTTGGCTCTAACCAGGGACTTACTTCTTCTGTGAAGACCAGATGGTCAATACTTCAGCTTCGTGAGCCACATCAGCCTGTGGCACGTTCTCTCCAGGCTCCAGCCCAGGGCCTCATCGACGTGGAGTTCACCCTTAGCCTGGGGGCCTCCCCTTGGCTCACCTGTGGCTTCAGCACCAACACCTTCCAACTCCTGGTGGTCCAGCAGCGGAGATCCAAGGGGCCCGCTGAGGAGGACACCCAGCAGGAGATGGAAATGCCATGCCTCGCCTCGGGTGCCCCGCCACCAGCCCGTCACCCCAGAGGCCCGACCTGAGCATCGTCAGCTTGCTCCAGTGGCTGCGTCTCTGGGCTGCCCCGCCTTCACTCTTGGCTCCACCCTGTGCCCACCCTGTGCCCACCTCCAGGTCTTCCTGTGCATTTGCAATGGCCAGCCTGACAGGTGGGCACCCCATTGGCCTTTCCTGGGTCACAGGCTCCAGGACACTCAGCAGCCAGTCCAGTCCATGGCCACTGTGGGCGCAGCTGGACCAGCACTGGCACACAGGACTGTCTGTTATGCCACGATACCATCTCCCCTCAGACCACAAACGCCTTGAAAGCAGACATCTGCGCGACGGTGCCGCCTGCCTGTTTGCATGACCCTGTCAGGGGCAGCAGGGCCACCAGCCAGCACACTGTGTCCTGCCTCTGCTCCATCATCCCCTCAGCCTGGCTTCCCGTGGGTGTGCAAGCAGGTGTGGAAGGCCACCGTGACCACTGCTGGTTCAACCTCGCAGGTCCAGGCACGGAGATCAGGACTGTCTGCCCTGCGCCAGCTCCACGTCCCAGTGCATCCAGGGAGGTGGAACCCCTCCCGTGGCCTGGGCTGGGAGCAGGCGTGTGCATGTCACAGCACAGGCAAGGCAGCTCCTGGCCCATCTTGTGACTATGAGGTTCGCTGACTGGGACTCGGGCTGTGCTCCAGAGAAGGTGGCGCCTCGTGAGCTTGGCAGCCTGCATGCCGGCGTCTGCTACCACGACAAGTGCTGGCTGCATGGCCACACCATCTGGCTTCTGCCACTCCAGCTTTTTTTTAAAACTACAGGGCAAAAACACTGTCTCCAATGTATCACAGATACTGGTCACCTCTTATTAGCTTGCTTTTTTTTTTACTTAAGAAACAAATCAATAATCTATACTCTAAAAGTACCCTTGGGTGTCCTTTCTTGAATAGATTGGGCAGAGTTAAATAAAAGTGATCTTTCAGTTGCAGTCTTGGCTGTCCACGGGGATGTGCTGGCCTGGGTTTGAGAACAAGGTAACAGCGGTCCCTGGAGACCAGGTGAGCTGAGATGGACATCCACACGCTCTGCCTTGGGCAGCTCGCTGGGCTGGGTCTGAGCACAGGTGACAGTGACCCAGGTTGGGAACATACTCTGCCATTCAGAACACAGAGACTGGACGTGTGGGTCACCATGTGGAGACTGCGCAGGGACCAGCCCAGGGCCTAGAGAGCAAAGTCCAGAACAGCCGCTGGGAGCGCCACTGTGTGCAGGAGGCCGTGACCCTCTAGCTGCCCACCTCACCATACCCTGCCAGCGCCTCCTTCAGAGGAAGCGGACACACCTGTGGCTGTTACGCAGAAGTCCAGAGATCCTCCTTCCACAGAGGGCCCATAAGTGAATAAAGGTTGAGCAGGTGATGAGGACGGCTGGGCGCTTTCCCTTTTACAGCGGTTCCCAGAAGGGCTGCGTCTGAATCTGCCCTTAGTCTGAGATCAATCTCCTCAGATGGCCAGAAGCCGTCTGCACCTCTGGCCCTGTGCGCAGGGTGCCTGGTGGGCTTGGGTTCTGCTCGCCAGGCCACCCATCTTTGCTCACCAGTTTCTGGTGCTGTGCAGACGCCATCCCCAGCGCTCATGCAGAACCTGACCCCCTCCACTGAGCAGGCAAAGGGACTCGGGAGGTTCCTGTGCTCAGCACGTAGGCTCCATGTTTTTCCAGGATACCGTGGTGGCTTTTGATGTCACAAGTTGCGTGATACGTAAGCAGTGGAACACATGGTACTCAGGTCCAGGTGCTCCTGGTCCTGGAGGCCAGCAAGCAGACGGCTGCTCACGGGGCCCACTCCAGACGCCGGCGCTTCGCCCCAGTGGTAGACGGGGCGTGGATGGCTGAGATGTCCTGGCTGGTCCTCTGGGCCCTCCTCAGGGCTGCAGGGGTCCTGAAGACACTGCACAGGCTCGCCCGTGCGCTGTGCCACCTGCCAGCTCCCGTCTCAGCCCCTGGTGCCTGGAAACGGCTTACCCTGGTGTCAGCACATAGAGGGCACTGGTGTGCCACTCTTCCACGTCAGGAGAGCTCCAGGTAAAGTCAGTCTCTGGGGACAGAGCAGTGTCTGTGTGGTCTGGCAGGACAGGATGACCAGAGGCTCCTGGCTTGTCTCCTCTGAGCTGCTGAGCAGCTGCAGGTTGGTCAGCAGCAGGCTGGTGAAGGGCTTGGCCATGGCCACCATCTTCTCTGCACTGGTGCTAGGGCAAGAGGATGAGATTGGCATGGTCAGCTCTTTGTTTTCCCTGGGACACACCATAACTAACCCAAGACCTGTGGAAGAACTCCAGAGCTGGCCTGATGGACCTTGCTTCTCTCGTCCATGCCTGCATCCCTCTTACGTCCACTTGTGTCCACCCAGCATCTGTACTAGTCAACGAGACACAAGGAACTAGGAGCGGCAAGCACAGGCTGGGCAGACCCTATGCACTGGATGCAACTGCTTTCCTGTGGACAGAGAAGCAGCTCTGGTCTGCCTGATGGTGGGCGACCTGTGGCCTGCATCCTCCGTGGTTCCTGCTCATGGCCCAGGTGAGCAAGGCTGGCTGCCAACCCATGAAGCAGAGAAGAGCACACTAGCCAAAGCTGGCCCAAGCTGCTGGCCCACAGGATCACCAGCAGCTCAGGTTTCGGGTGGTTTGCTACACAGAAATAGACAGGCGTCGGTTCACTAAGGAGCAAGTCCTGGACGGCATCCCAGGAGTCTTGGTTTTCACTCAGTTGCCAGGAGAACCCCATGGGCACCACCGGCCTTCAGGCGGGGCGAAGGGCTTGTCAGCTGGCTGGCTCAAGGGGCAGGGTGTTCCTCTGTCAGTGACCGAAGCAGATGTCGGCCTGCTGCAGCACGTCCTCTGGGGTCAGCTTGTGCCCCAGCACTGACCTCCCCGGGCACTGTTCTGTTACGGGACTCCGGGGCCAAGCTGCCAGCCTGCACTGGGAGCGCGGGCCACATCCCAGGCACTGGACGCGCACTGGCCCTGCGTGTCTTTTTAAATTCGCTTTAGTGTTAAAAAACCAGGTTTAAACTGCCTCTATTAGCAAGCGAGCGAACAAAAAAGAAACCAAACCCATCAACAGCGGACTTCGCCGGGCTCTGCGCAGACCTGGAGGGAGGCTGCGGAGGGCGGCACCAGCCCGGCTCGGCGTGAGCCCGGGGCGCTGGCCCGGGATCGGAACCGCGGTGCACCCGCCACGGCCGCCGGGCCGCGCGCCCTCCGCCTCCCCAGGCTCCGCGGCCGCGCCGCAGGGGCGCGCGCACGTCGGCGTCGCTCCGCCGACCCCGCCCCCCGGCGTGCGCGCGGCCGCGCGGGCGGGGCGGTGGAGGGGGCGGAGCCGCGCGGAGGCCGAGCCGGGCCGGCGCCGCGGGGAGCGGCGAGCGCAGGGTGAGGCGGCGCCGGGCCGGGCCGCGCGGGCCACCGAGCCCGCAGCAGCGCCCCGCGGCCGGACGTGGACCGCCGCGGGCGCGGGAGCCCAGGTGAGGGCGGCGCGGCGCGTCTGCGGGCGCCGGGCAGGTGCTGAGGCCGGAGCGCCGCCCGGGCGGACCGACCCGACCCGGCCCCGCGGCGGCGAGCTGTCCGGCGGCGGGAGGGCAGGCTGCCCGCGGAGGCGAGCTGCCCGGCACGGCCGCCCGATGCTGCGCCGCGGGAGGAGGCTGCGCCGGGCGGCTCGGCGGCTCTCGGGAGGCGCCGCGTCCGCGTGGGATGCGCTGCGCGGCGGGGAGGGGAGTGCGCCCCGCGGACCCGCGACTGCGCGGCCGGGAGGGAGGTGCGCCGGGGAGGGGACCCCGCGCCCCGGGAGAGGCTGCTGCGCCCCGCGAGGGGACCCCGCGCCCCGGGAGAGGCTGCTGCGCCCCGCGAGGGGACCCCGCGCCCCGGGAGAGGCTGCTGCGCCAGGGGAGGGGTGTTGCGTCCCCGGGAAAGGCTGCTGCGCCCGGGGAGGGGACGCTGCGCCCAGGGACGGATGTTGCGCCTCCGGGAGAGACTGCTGCACTCCGGGGAGGCTGCTGTGCCCGGAGAGGGATGTTGCGCTCCCGGAGAGGCTGCTGCGCCCGGGGAGGGATGTTGCGCCCCCGGAGAGGCTGCTGCGCCCCGGGGAGGGATGTTGCGCCTCCGGCGAGGCTGCTGTACCCTGAGGAGGGGACTCTGTGCCCCAGGGAGGAGATCGTGCGCCCCCAGGAGAGGGTGCACCCCGGTGAGGGAACCCTGTATCCCAGCGAGGGTAACCTGCGCCCCGGACGGTCAGCGCCTCTTGCGAGGGGGGGGGCGCAGTGTACGATTGGGACGCTGTGCACGGCGGGCGACCGGGGGCGGGGAGGTTCCCTCGGGTGCTGGGCGTCTGCAGCGCTGCGTTCCGCAGCCATCTGGGGCAGTTGGGGGCCCGGGGTGCATTTTGACGCGTTCACATAGGCAGCAGGAAAATTACTGCGTGGTGGTGGTGTGAGAGGGAAGGTGTCAGATGGGGCTGTGGAGCTGGCCCTGTTGGAGCCCGACTCCCTGCCCAGAACCTATACTGTTCCTGTCGGAGACCCGCAGGGGCGTGTTTGGTTGGTTTGTGATGTTTTCAGCTACCAGGTGCTTGTCGTTACTTCTGATACAGACGTTTTTTTCTTCTTAGGCTAGCCATTACGGCGCTCTATTCTGGAGTGCAAGGAAAGGTGGCCTCATACCCAACGTGCTTTATACTTACCCCGGTAATTGTAAAGATCCAACAGTGGTTTTTACTGTGAATAGAAATATGTATTTAATCCTCCTTGTTCCCTCTTAAATTTATCCGTTGTTTTATTCCTTTGAAAGGTGCTACCAGAGTTTCATTTTCCAAAACCTCAGGGTG
This sequence comes from Geosciurus inauris, assembly GCA_004024805.1. Lineage (NCBI taxonomy): Eukaryota > Metazoa > Chordata > Mammalia > Rodentia > Sciuridae > Geosciurus > Geosciurus inauris. Next base: position 27,408 of record PVHX01019145.1, on the reverse strand, counting down.
GCTTTTGAATAGTCCCTGGGTTCTGCAGGAGCAAGGTGTCTCCGGATCACCAGCTTTTTTGGGGGTGCTGAGACTGCTTTACCCTTTCTGCTTGCTGAGGGTTTCTTGGTGGGAAAGGGAAAAGGAAAACTCAGAGAAGGTTGGCCAGTACAGCTCCTCCTTGGATGAGAGAATTAGCTGTGCAGTGGTGCAGGGCTCCCCAGGGCAGATCCTCACATGCACACACACAGTGGGGGCCGGATAAATATTGGATGAGACTCGCCGAACTGGGCACTGGGATCCCTCCGCTGGAGAGGATGAACTCAGGCTCTGAAAGGAACACATTGTCTATGAGCAGTGCCTGTTAGATGTCAGGGTTCCCGGGATGGGGCATTCAGCTACCTTGAGGTCAGATTTGAAGCTCTACTTAGAAGGGAAAAAGGAGCGTTTCTGCATGGGCAGTGAAAGACAGCGGGCCCGTGCTGGAAGCTGATGACTCGTGTCATCCGGCCACTGCTGGGAGGCCACCGCAGCAGGACCAGCTACCTAGAGGCAACGTCCTTGCAGCATACCTTGGCTCAGGCCCGTTCACTTCTCTGTGAATTTACGTCTAAAACATTTGGACTGCCGTTTGAGCTTTGGAATAAAGTTATGACTGTCTTAGGAATGAATGGGGCGAAACCGATCCTGTCGACAGCACCGTCTCTGGCTTGGCATGTGGTAGGCCTGCCCTTGGAGACGCGGTGCTGGACACGACGGAGTTTACCACGCCACCACAGTTATTAGTCATTTTCAGAGCATCACATTTTTAAAATATAAGTTATTTTATATGATTTTGTTTGTAGAGTTAAAAAGATAAGCATGGGTGTGGTACATTCAGAAGGTACACAGGCGTGTACAGCTCCTTCTCAGCCCCCCACCCAGTTCCTTCTGCTGCCACCACATCTTAGGAATGGTTCGACATGGGTACGGTGGTAGATAAGTTCTAACATTGTTTTTAATGTTTCCTTAGCAGTGCTACAGTGGACAGTCTTACAGAGAGGTGCAAACAAGACCTACTTGAATTTTTAAAATTAATTATCAAAATTCCTTAACTGTAAGTTTTATGTGAGAACAGTGTTATTCCCTTAAGTGCTGCGATGAGCTCTGTAAGTACGTAGGACCAGAGAACATTATTTAAATAGGCAGGAGGTAGTTAGAAAGTAGCCTTTGGAGAAGGGTCAGTGACTATGCGTGTACCAGCCTATAATGAACTTAAGGAAAATGATCTGACTTAAGTGAAACCCGAGAGCTTGGAGAGGTCCAGCTTACTGCAAAGCTGGAGAGTCTGTGTCACCTTTCTGAAACGTGAGCTTCCAGGACTACGTTCTGTGTGGTGGAGGTGGTGGTGCTTACAGACCTTTACTTAGTGTTCATGCGCGGACGAGGAACGCAGGCAGTGAGGGTTAATTATCCACGTCCCTTAGAAGTAGCACACTGAGGTCCTTGAGGCTTCTCCCTCTGCCTGGAGTGGCCGTCTTCCCTGGCGTGAGGGAGTGTGGGCGAGGGAGACGCCATGGTCGAGAGGCCTTCACGCTGCTTGCTGCGTGGAGCTTGCTTCACAGCCTGAGCCTGTGGGCCAGGGCCATGCCAGGCCACCATGTTTTTGTGTTTCGGTTGGTCCCCCTCTGCGCTCCCCACCTGCATGCTCATAGACGTTCTAGGGAGGCGCCTGAGCAGCGGCTTTTGGATCCTAGGTGTGACGAGCTTGAAATGACGACTTGGCCGCAAGGGCTGGAGTTCCCGGAGGTGCATCCTGTCCCTGCTGGCAGTCCACTGAGGGTGACTGCGTGCCCGAGGCCGGAGGCTTCTGAGCCCTGTCTGTCTTGTTTGTACCTGGAGTCCTCGGGTCTTGAGTTCCGGTGCCACTCCAGGGCCAGGGGCATGGAGTGAGGCCAGCGAGGGTAGTTACTGCCCACGGTAACTACCCTCCTGTTTGGGGCACAGTAACTACCCTCCTGTTTGGGGCACAGTAACTACCCTCCTGTTTGGGGCACAGTAACTACCCTCCTGTTTGGGGCACAGTAACTACCCTCCTGTTTGGGGCACAGTAACTACCCTCCTGTTTGGGGCAGAAGAATGCCAAGGAGACACTAGCGCTTGAGGCCCTGAGGGGCCAGTGGAGGGGGGTGGAGGAGGTTCAGCAGCTGGGGGAGGGCGTAGGGATGTGAGCCGGCTGTGGCCTGGCACAGAGGGGACTCTGGGCAAAGCCTGGACATGTGCTGGTAACCAGGGAGGTTCCTGCCGCAGGAGCTGCAGGAGGGGGTGAGGGCTGCTCGAGACGGAGCCACAGGCTGTGGCAAGGGATTTAGGTTTTAATCCCAGTGTGATGGGAGGCTTGGGGAGGACGGGCCGCCTGTGTTTCTTCCTCCCTCCCTTTTAGGGACTTGTGAGCGAGGGAAGGACGGGGTCTGGCTTATCGTTTCAACAGTCTCTCCAGCTTTGAGCTTTTAGGAGCTGGAGATTGATGTGCCTTTAGGCATATTACTTCATTTAATTCTCCCGACAGGCCAAAGGGAGGGCATTATCACTATTCCCATGGGACAGGTGAGACACCCAGGCACAGAGCAGTAAAGTCATTTACTCAAGGTCACACAGCAAGAGGCACAAGCAGATTGCGTCCTCTCCTTGAGTCAGCTCTTCCACCTGCTCTGCTGCAAGCTGGGCAGATCAGCTGGGAGATCAGAGAAGAGACCCCTGTGGCAGCCAGGTGACCAGGCTAGCGCCTCCGTGGAGGTGGTCTCAGCCCACCGAGGAGGCCATCCTTTGTAAGTTGCGTTGTTGTTTTTTATGCTACTAACAAGGGGAAGTGTCGCCAATTAGAGGGTGACACAGTGCTTTCCTGTCACATAGCATTTGCTTATGCTCATCAGAGAGCACAGACCTTTACAGTGACGGCACTTTCTGCTGCTTTCATGGTAGAGGGAAGGGCAAGTGCAGTGCAATGGAGTCACTGTGACTCGCCTTCACACCTAGAGCCTGAAGCTTCCTCCTCGGCCCCCAACAGGATTGCTGTGTGTTGGTGCCCTGGAGGCTGGAGGTCTGGGTGGGGTGGGGTCTGGGGTCTAGACGGTGAAGGCTGAGGCTGCTTGTAGGAGGCTCCGCCCAGCGGCCACTGGTTCAAGCAGGGTCACTGCTTGCGGATGTGTGTCCTGGGCGGCCTGTTCGAGTTCCTGTGCTGCGGTTTCGTGCCTGGGTCAGGGAGGAGGTCGGCGACTTGTGTCTCGCGGAGCTGTGGAGTCGATCACTGAGCTGGCGCAGAGTGCCGAAAATAGTACCTGACTACAGCATTGAACAGGGTTTGCTTGCTTATTATTTTTATGATTAGTCACCAAAGTGGAGAGGTTAGAGTAGGGTGGGGACTCGAGGTCAGGTGCAAGAAGCCCCGCAGGTGTACATTGGAGTCTTTTGCGTACTGCTGGTGTTTGAGGCCATAGGCTGGGTGGAAGGTGGGGACTGACCGTGACCTTTGGCAAGGGCCCCCCGGGAGGGGGTGTCTAGCAGCGCCATTGAAGAGGGGTCTGCTGGAGAAGAGGCAGGCAGGAGGGTCCTGAGGCCTGGAATCCAGAGCATGCGGGTGCCTCTTCATTCTCAGGGGGCTGGAGAGTCTCCCCTTGGATTCGACCTTGGCCGCTTTCTGCGTGGTGCAGAGAGGAAGGTGGGGATGCCGTCTCAGGGCAGTCTTGCTGACAGGGTAGGACTGAGGCCGGAGGGGCCTGGGCTCCCTGGAGTCTGGCTGGTGGCAGTGGCAGTGGGCCAATCGGAGCGATCCTCGGGAAGTGTGTGGCAATGGAATTTCAGCCCCTGGAATCCCTCTTTATTAAAGGAGTTTCCCTTGTCTCCAGGCGTCCCTAGGGTCTGGGGAGGTCGGCACCCTTATTCACCCAGCCTACACTGCTCAGAGGCCCAGAAGTCCCTGCGTCTCAGAGTTCTGGAGGGAGATGCCAGTTGTGTACTTGGAAGGGCCGCGTCCTGCCCCGCAGGGCAGCCCTGAAGTGCTGGTGTTGCTCTGCCTGGTCAGCGGGCGCGCTGCCTGGTGGGCTGGGGGTGTGTCTGCCTGCCTGAGCTGGAGTCCTGTGATCTGCAGCGCCTTGGTTTTTCAGGTCAGGGGTTCCAAGGTGCCTGTGGGACCAGCTTATTGCCCAGCTGTGCCCGTGGGACGAGGGCCATGAGACCGAGCTGTTGTCTGTCAGTGCTGAGTGCTTCCTGGCTGGAGAGCTCTGATGCCCCCACCCCTGGCTCTGCAGGCACAGGCTTTCCTGGGAGCCTGCTGTTTGTCTTCCGGACAGCACGTGGGGTGGAAGGAGGCGCTGTGTCTCTGTGGGCTGACTGTGGGGGGCACAGGCAGGTGCCTTGACACCTTGGAATCACCGTATCTGCGGCATGGCTAGTGGGTGCCTCAGAGGGTACCCGCTGTGCAAGGCTGGTGTCCCCGGGGCCAGTGTGCTGGGCCCATGAGGTGAGGACTGTAGGGAGGACACGGCACTGCTGGAGTTGTGGAGGGAGCCTGACCTTCCTCCAGGTGGTGGGGCTGGTGGGCCGTGTGCACCAGGTGGCGCCGTCTGCAGGGGTTTTCAGTAGGGAGCCCGAGAGAGAACTGCATCCCCGAGGTGCTGGTTGGGGTTTTGGGGTAACACAGGGGCCACACAGGATGACGACGGTGGAGCTGGCGAAAGGAGAGAGGTGTGCCTGGTCTCTTGGAGGACGAGGGGTCGGGTGTGGGAGGGGGCTGGAGGGACCAAGGAGGAAGCACACCTCAGACTCAGTTTCTCCTGCTGAACACGCAGCAGGATCACTTCTGTGACCTCAGAAGCTGGTGGTGTCTCCCTGCAGACATCCAACCTGGCCTCCTCTGAGCCAGGTCAGTGCTGACACCATCTACCTGGGGACCGTGTCCTGTCCCTCAGGTTAAGCACTCGGTCTCCTAGGCAGCCCTGCTTCAAACCCAGTTGCAAGTTCAGGCCTCCAGAACTTCTGACCCTGCTGCCGGTTGGGTTCCCATGACCCCCTCCTCGGGTTCAGTACATCGCTAGAGCAACTAGTAGGGTGCGGGGAAACACTATTCACCTTTACCAGTTTATTTTAAAGAACGGTTTAAGGGATACAAATAAGCAGCTGCCTGAGACTCGCAGGATGTGGTCTGGCAGGGTCTCGAGTCAGGAGCCCGTATCCCCGAGGAGCTGTGTGGGCCCCCCTGGCACGTGGGTGGCCTCCACACTCAGCTGTCCAGAGGTCTGGAGCCCTGTCCTCTGGGGTTTTATGGGGCCTTCTGTGCATGGGCGCGGTTGCTGGTGGATGTGTGGAGAACTGGCCAGGCCTGCCTGGGCAGTCTGCTTGGCCTGTGTTGTGTGCTTCCCTCTAAGTGGGGTCTCACCTGCTCTCAGACAAGGCAGGTGAGAGAACTCTGGGAGTCTGGAGACGGCGTGACCCGCCCTGGGCTTCCAGGGCAGGGAGGGATGAGCCAGGAGTGGTGGGCAAATGCCAGTCGGCGTGGTACGTGGGTCGTGATTCCGCTGGATCACGAAGGCTCTCGGAACTCGGCTTGTTGCAGGCGGCTCAGGACCGGGTGTGGGCGGAGAGCCTCCTGTGCTGTGCACCCTGCGTGGCGCAGGCGCCCCTGTGGACCGCAAGCTGGTGTCTGAGCTCTAGTTCAGCAGTGCTGCGTCCTCCTGGGCTTCCTGGCCCCTAGTCAGTCGCCCCTCACAGTCCTGGTTGAAGGTCTCATTGGCCTGATTTTTCAGGTCAGGAATCCTGGGCCCAGAGGCGCGGTGACCGGGGAAGCTGGATGGTGGCCAGCTAGCAGTCACAGAGCCCTCACCGCGGGATGGCCTGGTTAGTCTCCTTGGAGCCTTGTGGTGCGCCCTGGAGGCCGCCATTCTGGGAGCGCCACCATCCCTTTCCCTGGTGAACCGCCTCTCTGGGGTTCTTCTGCTCTGTCCTTCCTGTCTTGATCTTGGCCACATTGGAGCCTGTGTGCAGACACGCCATCTCCCTCTCCTCTCCAGCCCTGCACTGCCCCTTCTCCTGCTGTCCCTTCCCCAGCCTGGGGCCTTGGCTCTGGCTGTCCAGGGCTCGTGGCCAGCCACGCCTCATTTCTCCACACAGCCTTGTCCTCTGAGTGCCCTCTAGGGACCAGTCCCTCTGGTCATCTTCACCAACTCTCCCACCGCTCCCTCCCCACACTGCTGCCTGGTAGGAGCAGAGGCCTCTGGAGGGCAGGGCTGATGCCTGAAGCCCTTTTGCAGCCTCAGGACAGCGTGTGGCCGTGCAGCGGAGCGGGCGGTGAACCTGAGCCCAGCTGTCTCTCTGAGGCTGCCTTTCCCGCCTCTCACGCTGCCCCCACGTCCTCCTGCGCTTGGTGAATCAGTCATACATTTATGCCCATATGTCTGTGTTATCTCCAGACTTCCTTGCTTTTCTTTGTGGAATAAAAACATTTACAAAACATCCAAAATTGTTACAAAACCATGAAGTGCAATATAGTAAATTTATCTGTTGAAAACAGGGAGCTCATGTCTTAAAAACCCTCTGTGTCCTGCCAAGGTCACCGCATGTCTTTTGGGCTGTGTGGAGGTGAAGTTGTCCCCGGAAGCGGTAGTCGTGTATGAGAGTTGGAGAAGTAATGGCACCTGCATGAAGATGAGAATACTTTGACTAAAATGGGAAGGTTTTGGGGACAAAGCAGCCAGGTAGACTGAAGAGCAGATGACCCACCGTGGAGGCTTCCGAGAGTGAGCTCTGGAGAAGGTGACTTGTGCACTGCCTGGCGGAGGGGCAGGCGGGAGAGAGCCCAGAATGGGGGGGCTCCCCAGCTCTGCTCCGAGTCTCACACAGGCCCCTTGCATGTGAGATGGGGTGGTGAGTCAGTGGCTTCTGAGGCTTGTGCCATCCCAGGGGACTGTTGTAAGTGGCTGTAAATGTGCTGCGTGTTCCAAGGGCAGATGCCAGTCGTGGAACCCTGAGCAGTCCCACCCCGTAGGGGAGATCACCCCATCCATAACTGGCCTTGAAGGCCCTGTGAGGCCGGCACAGAGGTCTCCTTCACCTCCCTTCCAGCTGTGTAGGAAGGGGGTCTTGGGAGCCGGGCAGGGTTGGGGCAGGGTGTAGGGTGGGGAGTGGGGCAGTGAGACCCCTGGGGCTGGAGTTGGCCCCTCTGCGCTTTCCTGGTGCTAGGGACCAGCTGTCCATTCTCTTGAATTGAGCAGCGCTGGAAGTCTAGAGCCATCACAAGGGGCCACACATAACCACATAGGCTTCAGCCAACCCAGCCTCTCCAGTACAGAGGGAGAAGCCAGAGGCGTTAATATTCGGCAACTCAGGGTGGTGTATTTTTGCTGGAGAAGCCTGTGGTTGTACTGGGTCCCTGTGCTTTTGTTTACAGCCCCAGGAAATCCAATTCCATGTCACTTTTGGTTAGTGATGGTATGGCCCAGGGACGCCAGCCCAGGGATGGTTAACCTGCTCGGGAACCAGTTCCCCTGAGAAAGGGGAGCATCGACCTGCCAGGAGCTCCTTGCTAGCTCTGTGAGGCTCTGGGTCAGACGCCGCACCTGGTTGCGGGGGGCGGCAGGTGCTGGCCTCTGGTCTGGGCATCTCCTTCTCAGGTGCGGGTTCTGCAGGTGCCTGCGTCCTCACGCCTGTTGAATGGGTGAGGCTGCTGTCTGTGTGCACCTTGCTGCGAGAGCAGAGGTGGGTTGTGCTTCTGCAGGGTCACACTGTTCCAGGTGTGAGCAGCAAGCCACACCAAGTGCAGGTTTATTGGTTTTGGTGATTCTGAAATTCATTCCTTTCAAGATCACTGTCCACCCCAAACGCAACCCAGCACATGTTATTCTGGGCCCGTCTGTCATGTCTGCACGGGGTTCATGCTCCCCTTACAGTACCGGTGCTCCTCTGCATTCTTGGAGGGACGCCTTTCCTTTCCCAATACATTGAAACTCTTTTTTCTTTAGAACTATCTGAACTTTGGAACTTCATGTAAGAATGTTTTGTTTAAATTTCCAGTTCCAAGGAAGTAGCGCTGGTGAGCAATGGCTGGCTGCCGATGGGAGCCGGCTGGGGCGGCGAGGGCGACGCGCCTCAGCGAGAGGAGGTTCACAGCGGAGCCGAGGATGTGGAGCCGCGCAGCCTGGAATCACAGTCCAATCTAGATCTTGCCGTTGTCGGGACCTTATGGGAGAAGCTTGCCTGACGTCTCAGCGGGCTTGCGGACGTGCCCCAGGGAACCTCTGGCGGCAGTCTGCTGCCCAGCTGTCCTTGGGCACTTGTGCGCGGTGCTGCTGGGACAGACTGCAGGTCTGCTCTCCGGTCCCGCCTGCAGCCTCGCTGCCCCGCGGTGGGTGATGTGCCCCTGCAGGGAGCTTTCTGTCAGCTCCCTGTGGGCACAGTGGCACATGGGACAGGGCAAGAGGGCACACGTGGCACTGGGCGTATGTAACACAGCAGCAGGGGACACATGCTGTGGGCTCAGGTGGCATGATGGCAGGGGACACGTGGCACTGTGGGCTCAGGTGGCATGATGGCAGGGGACACGTGGCACTGTGGGCTCAGGTGGCATGATGGCAGGGCACACGTGGCACTGTGGCTCACGTGGCACTGGTCTCGGGGTATGGCGGCAGGGCACACGTGGTGGGTGTGGGTCTGTTGCCCGCCGGAGGGCCCTGCTTTTCCTTTGGTCGGCGGTGACTGAGCCCACGTGGACTGGACTTGCTGGGGTTTGCTGGACTCCGCTGCCGTGTGTGAGGCCAGGACGGGCAGTGCCGGCCCCACGTGCCACTCACACCCAGTGAAAACTGCTGGGGTGTTTCCTGATCTTCCTGATCACGGGAGGAGCAGTCACGCTGCAGACAGACCCGGGTGCGCGTGAGCTCACCCTGGAGTGCTCTGGGACGTGCCCCCACGCAGGTGGATGGTTCAGCCGTTTCCCTGCAGCCTGCCCACCCCAGCCTGGGCGACAGCCGTCCTACCTCTGGTTGCCTTTTGCAGACCTTTGTTTACTTGAAGCTGTGCCCTGGTGTCCTGGGACCGCCACGCAGCAGGCTGTCCTTGCTGCTCCAGGGCAGCTCGGGGTGCTGTGTGGCCTGGCCTCACCAGAGACGTCCCCAGGGCTGTTTCCGGTGGGCCCTGAAAGGGGGTTGACAATGTCTCCTTTGTGCTAATAATGCAGTAGAGCTGCTCCCGAGGCCCAGCCGTGGCCTGGCCGGCTGCCTCCAGGTGGACTGTGTTGGCTGCACAGGGAGCTGAATGTGTGGGCTTTGTGAAGTAGCGTTAGGTAGCCCGGCGTGAGCAGAGGGGCGCATTCCGCTGTGTGTCTTCTCCCCACTTGTCAGAGAGGGGGTCGTGGAGCCCTGTTGGGCAGTTACAGCCACAGCGGCCTGCAGGACCACGCGTGCACTTAAATCTGACCCAGCAGTTCCGCTCCAGGAGCCTGCCCCGAACACACCTCCATCAGGCTGCAAGGTGTGTGGCACCGCCCAGATGCCCACCTGCAGAAGGCTTCAGCTTCAGAATGAGGACAGCTTGGGGGACTGGCTCTGGGCGAGAGCCAGGCAAGACACAGGGCGCGTCTGGTGCAGTGTCTCCATGTGGGGAGAGGAAAGACTGGCACAGAGGAGCCCCGTATCGCCGGCAGGCGTGCAGAGGCCAGGCCAGGGAGGCCCCGCTGCAGGGTGGCACCACACTCCCGAGTTTCCCTCCTGTCCAGCCCCGCTGGGAACCACAGGCCTTCACGTATCCCAGGGAACAGAGATTGACCACCAGTGGGTGTGGCAGCCCTGGGGGGAAGATAAATGGCAAGCAGGCACACAGCTGCACCACAGAGCAGCCGCCACCTTGGCAGGGTGGGGAGAAGAGCCCCGATCTCTTGACCGGGTCTCAGTGCGAGACGGCGTGCACGGGGATGTGCTCCAGTCGGATCCTGCGCCCAGGCCCGGGCGCGCCCTGTGAAGCTGGGGACATGTTGGTGGGGTGGAGAGTGAGTGCTAGGTCTCCCCACCCCAGGGCGGAGGGTGGTGTGGGGCGCTCACACACCATGTGACCCCAGGGTCTTCAGCAGGTGCTGCCTGTCCAGCCAGGCACAAGTCAGCGTGGGTGTGATGTCCCTCCACATGTCTCCTCGAGTCCGTCCAGGAGGCCTGGGAGCAGAGAGCCCAGTAGCAGGAAAACAAGGGGTGCTGGAGCATCTGCTGGTGGGAAGGGAGGGCGAGTCAGGGGTGCAGCCCGAAGACTCCTGGGGAGGCAGTGTGGCTCGGAGTCCCAGGAAGAAGATAAAGCCGCTCACTTCTGCCAAACAACTAGTGGACAGATGAGCAGGAGAGGGGCAGCTCTTCCTGGTGGGAGGGTGCCACTCAGCAGCCTGGAAGCCTCAAGGGCAGAGTGAGTTGCTGCAGGCAGGGCCACCATCCAGGGCCAGGGGCCCAGAGTTGGGGCCCAGGGCCAGGAGTCCCAAGGTCAGGGCCCAGAGGTGGGTGCTAAGATAGTGGGTGAAAGTTGAGGAGAAACAGAATATTTGCATTTTCTCAAAGTATCTCTTCCCTAAGTTGTTTATTTATTAAAAAGGGAAAAGTAGTGACTTTAGAGCAAGACAGCCCGCAGCCACCCTGGGCTGCCTGGTGGCTTCCTCCACAGCAGGGTTTCCGCTCAGACCTCTTCCTAGCCAAGAAGCGTGGGACCGCTGGCAGGGCCACCTAGCAATACCTGGCCAGGGATCTGCCAGAGCCATTGGCGTCAGGAGAGCAGGCACCCGCTGGGCTATCAGCCTGCAGGGCACAGTGCCTGCCACGTGGCGCTGGGCAGAGCTGGATGGAGGGGGATCAGTGGGCACTGCTGATGAGGCCGAGGTGTGGCAGTTGCATGGCCAGTGCCTGCCCCCTGAGTGCTGCCTGCCCACCTCTCCATGCCCACGTCCCAGACCTTCAGGAGCAGCAGGGGAAGGGTGTTGGGGACTCTGGCACTGCCAGCCTCCCGTGATCCTAAAGTCTCAAAGTCGAGAAAGAAGGCATATGACAGAAGGCACAGGAGTGCAGATCCTCGGTGGCTGGGGGCAGCACAACCTGCCTGCGCCTCTGCCCGTGGGAAGCTGTGGTCTGCCCTGCCCAACAGAGGGCTTTTAGCAGAAATCCCTGGACGGGCTGTTCCTGGAAATGCCCCGCCTCTGGCTCCAGGCTCCGGGGCGTAGCACCCCAAGAGGTCCCTGCAGGCCTGGGGCAGTGCACACTCTGGAGAAGGCCCCGGGTAGGTGCTTCCCCTGGGCCACGGGCACCAGCGGGCCTCCAGCCTCTGGGGCTCAGGTTCTGCTGGCTCAGGTTCCTGGCTTAGCTCTTTGGGCTTTGGGTTGGTGTTTTTGTCCTCCAAGGAGAAGCTCTGGATTTCCCTGTGGTGGAGCATGTGTCTGCGTCCCAGTGAGGCGCATCTCTACCTAACCCTCTGCCCTAATTTCTCCTAGAAGCCCCGCGTTTTGTTTTTCAGTTGCTGATTGATCTGTATGAAATCAATCTTTGTGTGGCTTGAGGTCAGCTGGTACTCTTCCAGCTGGCTGACGTCGGCCTTGTCTTGGGGCACCCGCTGTGGCCCTCGCCGAGGCCCTTCCGAGGAGCTTGCTGTGGTAGTAGGGAGCCGATGCTCGATCCCCGGGCTGCTGGCGAGAGGACTGCACGGTGGGCGCTGTCCCTCTTCCTCCCACTGCTGGGCTGCGGGCTGCCCCTGCAGCTCCCTTCTCCTGGGTGGCCGAGGACTTGGTGCCTTTCCAAGAGCAGCGTGGCGGTTGTGCCCCCTCTGCTCTGTAAGTTTGGTGGGTTTCACGGTGGGCCTCACGATGGCAGACATGTCGCATTCTGAGGAGAACCCAGCTTTTAACACTGCAAAATGACATTTTCTGTTTAATACTTTCTACTTCTTCAAAATGAATCTCTCCCACGCCTCTCGTCTCTGTGGATTCGTTTGCAGGCTGAGACGTGGTGTGAATGTCTCCCAGCCAACCCTTGGGGAGGTGCAAAAAGCCCTGAATTCCAGCGTTTGCCAATTCCTGTGGTGTAAATATTCCTGTAGTCTGTGTCCATCAGCTGGCTGACGAGGTTCCTGATGTGTGGCCTCTCCTTGCATGGGAGGTTGGCACTGGTGCCTGTGCACCTCCACCCTGAGCAAGTGTCTGATGGTGTTTCGGTCCGTGCTCTCTGGTGGCCTCCAGGACCCACATGTGCCGCGCCGCAGCCCCTCAAGTCTCCTGATGCCCACCTTGGTTTCCTAGCCGTCCTTCTCTGTTCTGTGCCAGCAGAGCCCACAATCCTCCTGGAATTGCCGTGGCCGCCTCCTCCGTGGAGGGCAGGAGAGGGTCTGTGTTGCATCTACTGAGAGCCAGGCAGGTGCCCAGGAGTGGTGCCGAGGTGGCACGGCCCCCTGGGGCAGCACCATCCTGAAGTGCAGGGCCTTCAGCCGCTGCCTGCTGGACTGTCCCTGCTGGTCTCCTGCCCAGTCCCATATCTACTGTCTTTACCCCAGGTGGTCTTCTGAGCCACCCACACCAACCAGCTGCTCTGGCTCTCCAGTTTTGAAGCTCTGGGTTGGTGTGTGGTGCGGTCTCGCCCTGCTCCTGTGCCATCACGGCTGCCTCCACTGGGCTCCTGGGGGCGAAGGCCACACACTTGAACCTGAATGTTTTACTTTAGGAAAGGTTAATGCTTAAGGGCTGTAAGAGCATGGTAACTAAGTTGGTGAAATGGCTCTTGTTAGGAGGGTGAACTGCTGTGCGAGTGGACAGAGGTGGCCTGGTCTGCTGGCTGCCTGTGGGGGCCAGTGGGGCACATTCCCAGCTCCTCTGGGGACTGCATTCTGGCAGCCTGGTGGTCACCAACCGCCTGTAGCACAGTCAGCATCACTGGGGTTGCGTTCCTGGCAGGTAGAGGAGGGGACACGTCCGTGTGTGGACCGTGGTGTGCTGGGCTGGAGTTGGGTGCAGGCCAGTGGCCCTCCAAGGCCCACCGGCCCTCCAAGGCCCACCTGCTCCACTTTCTGCCACACTGATTTGAGTTTCTGCTGTTTTAATTCTTTGCAAATTGTTTGGTTTTTAATTTAAGCATCAGTATTTTACTTTCATAAGAGAAAATGGCTGATTGCTTATTCTCTGCTTCTTAGAGAGCAGCTTTCCCCTTCCTGCGTTTCCTGCTGGGTGTGGAGGAACAGCCTGGACCTTGCAAGGCCTGGGCTGAGGCGCCTGGGCCCCTGGAGGGGGCTGAGGCCCAGCAACCATCACTCTCCTCCGGCTCCCTAAGGGGGGCTCTCAGCCGCCCCCTCCTCCACTACGAGCCTCTGGTTGGTGAGAGAGACTAGGCATGGACGTGTGTGTTGAAGTGCTTTTCTGTATTTTGTGCAGTGACACCTTGGAATCCAATCTTGGGAGGTCAGTCCAGGAGCAGCTCCTGGCCTGTGGTTGGAGCCTGTGGCTCCCCATAACCTGGGTCCCTGTGCCACCCTGCGAGGCCTGTCTGCTCTTCACCCTTGGCAGGCACCGTGTGCTCTCCTCCTGCCTCCCTCCCTGCACAGCAGGAGCCATCTGTCCCCACACCTTCCTTCCTGGGTCCTGGCCAGGGGAGCTGGCATCACACCTAGTTTGGGTTCGTGGCCACCGAGGGCTTTGGATGCCTCTGGGTCATCCTGAGTTTATAGCAGGCGTGATGAAACCAGAGAGCTCAGGCTCTAAAATAGGCTCTCAGGCTGCAGCCTGGGAGGAAGGGAGCAGCCCAGCCCTGCCACCACGCTGGCCCTCCTCCGTCACCACTGCCCTCCCTGGAGCCAGTCCCAGCGGGCAGCGCCCCCATACAGTGCAGCTGCTGAGTGCTTGGTGTCCTGGGGCAGCGGGCAGCGCCCCCTATGGTGCAGCTGCTGAGTGCTCGGTGTCTTTCCCTGGTGTCCTGGGGCAGCGGGTGGCTCCCAGTACGGTGCAGCTGCTGAGTGCTCTGTGTCCTTCCCTGGTGTCCTGGGGCAGCCCTGATCTCAGGAGGAGGGTGTTGCAGGCCCAGATGGACAGGGGGCGTCCATGGTCCAGGCCGACCACGCCCCGCGGGCTTCCTGGGCACCCGCGTGCCCACTGACATTGCGTTCCTCAGATGTTTCTTGCCTGCTGTTCTGTGGTTCTGGCACTAGGTCTTGTGGAGTTAGAAAGTTCTGGAACTTCTGGGACCTTTTGTCGCATGTGTGCACGAGCAGTTCTCAGCGGCCTCTTGGCTGGGCCTCCCCTCCTGCGCTGCTTTCCTCAGGGAAGAGGCCTGCAGCGCAGCATCTGGCCGAGGGCAGGTGTGTGCTGCCCGCTGCTGCGGCCAGGGCTCCCCATGTTGTGAGGTGGCATCCAGGCCCAGTCACCCGGGCTCTGCACTCCTCTGAATCTGCCCTTGGGAGCACCCCAGGCCTGGGCTTTCTGAGCCTATGGGCACCAAGTGGACGTCCCGAACCCTGATGCAAGGTGACTGTGGCCATTGCCGCTCCCCTCCTGGTCTTCACCAGCAGCCTATCAGTCATCACTTGAGGTCATCGTCAGCTTGGGACACGTCTGATTGCTTGTGTGGCTATGCCATGTGCTTGAGCTCATAGGATTTTAGAAGGTGGTTTCTTGTATATGCTGTATTATTCCATTACAGCGTACGAGGGTCACGTGCGAGGTGTGTGTATGTGTATATGTATACATATATATATAATGTTTTCTTTCATGAATGGTTTTTTGGTGATTTGTATTGAAAAACTGAGACTTTTGAGAAATAAAATAGACCCTATTATTTGTTCAGAAGTGTCCAGAAGCATTAAAAAAATTTTTTTGTAGATGTAGATGGACAGCATGCCTTTATTTTATTTATTTTTATGTGGTGCAGGAGCAACCCCAGGGCCTCACCGTGCCCGGCAGGCGCTCTGCCCCAAGCCCAGCCCCTCGGGGCTCTGCTTACTCCTGCAGGCTGTGGCCTCTGCCGTGCTCCACGTGGGTGTTGAGCCGTGTCAGGGCCTGTGCTGCTGGCGTCTGTCCCTGAGCGCACTGTGGCCTCCTGAGGCTGAGAGTGAATTCACTTTGGACCCAGTTTGAGTTTGTTGTCTGAAATCACCCACTTTGATTAGTTCCCTCACTTTTTTTAAAAAATTTTTTTGTAGTTGTAGATGGACAGAATCCCTTTATTTGGTTTATTTTCATGTGGTGCAGGATCGACCCCAGGGCTGCATGTGTGCTTGGCAGGTGCTCTATGCTGAGCCCCAGCCACAGCCACCTCACGTGCCTCTGAAGCGCAGATTTGGGGAGGGGAGAGTTTCAGTTCTCTATACCACCAGCCATGCTTGGAGTTGCAGGTTCCACCAGACCAGGATTTGTGTGCAGGTGTGGTGACGTGGCCCAGGTGCCGTGTCTGCTGTGTCTGTCTCCAGAGGGTTCTGTGGCTCTGCAGGTGGGCCCTGCCAAGGTCCCCTGTGAGTGCAGACTCCCTGGGGGCTTTGGGTCACGGGCTCTCCCCTTCTGTGCTGCCCTCCAGCCGGCCCCTGTTCCCTTGGGTGGAGATATGGACTCGGAGCTGTGGAGAGGTCACCACGTGCTGCTAAGGAGCTGCTGTTGGAGGCTGGGGCCGGTGGGGCCCGAGACCTGCTTGCAGGGAGCCTGGGAGCCCTGGTCTGGCCTGCCCACAGGTGGGAAGTGACACCTGTGGCTGGACAGGGCTCACAGGACTCTGGCCTGCGCTTGGTGGTGGAGGGCAGTGCAGCGAGCCTGGTCTGGATGGCCACTGTGCCCACCAGGCCATTCCAGGCACTGGATTCTGCTTTCCCATCTTGAGCTCTGTGTGCAGCCCACGTCATCTGAAACTGGAACTTGCCTGTCCTGAATTTTCAGCCTTTTTGCTTGCAGCAAATGTCACTAGGGCATGTTACTCTTTAGGAAGCCAGAGGGCAACCTAAAGACGCTGATTTGACAGGCTTTACACTCAGCCTTAAAGGATGACCAGTGCAGCTGATCTGATGAAAACGGCGCAGATGCTGCTGCCCCACGGGAAACCACACTCCTCTGGGCAGCCCTGTGGTCCTGGGGATAAGGCTCAAGTGTTGGCCCACAGGAGAAATCGGAGGGAGGAGTGGCAGCCAAGACAAGGAGCCACAGCCCCTTGTCTGTGGCTAGAACCTGGCAGTGTCCCAGCCCGCTTGCCCTCCCTGCAACACGGCCCCTCGCACACTGTGCAGCCCTCTCCACCCGGTGCCCTCTGCCCTGCATGTGAGGCGGGTTGGGTCTGGCACTGTGGGTTTGTGGGCTGCTGTTGGCCTTCCCGGTAGAGCTGACTGATCTTGGATGAGACCGAGGGTCTCCCTGCAGAACACATCTCGGTGGTCCCTCCACCAGCCAGTGGGGCAGGCTAGAGACTTGACAGGGGTCTGGGATGAGATGGAGCCTGGCATCATGCCCTGGCCAGGCATCCTCACCCACTCTTCCCTCCGATTTCTCCTGTGGGCCAACACTTGAGCCTTATCCCCAGGACCACAGGGCTGCCCGGAGGAGTGTGGTTTCCCGTGGGGCAGCAGCATCTGCGCCGTTTTCATCAGATCAGCTGCACTGGTCATCCTTTAAGGCTGAGTGTAAAGCCTGTCAAATCAGCGTCTTTAGGTTGCCCTCTGGCTTCCTAAAGCGTAACATGCCTTTGGTGTTGTCTGACATCTGTTGTGTCCTTTCAAGTTACAGAATCAAATGGGTTACTAAACAGTGCACAACCCGAGCGCCTGGGGGAGCTGGGTATACCACGGTTCCAAGAGGTGTGGGTCTGTTTCTGGGGTGCCTCCCAGACCTGTGGGCCTCCAGGTCCCAGGCGTCATGTGGGAGGAGACCAGATGCTACAGAGGCATGGAGGTTCACCTGCAGAAGCCACTGAGGCTTAGTTCCAGGCCCTGCCTGAAGGTAGTTATGTGGGCATTGCAAGTGTGGGCGTGTAAAGATGAAAACAGGTGTACAAAGAGTGTGCAATATAAAATGTGAGTGCACTTGATACAGGCGATCTTCTGGCCTTCCCTTTCCAAATATTTACCTTTCCTCCCTTCATGATAAAGGTTTTTAAATGTCTAAAAGTCCAACTTGCAAAAACTATTCAACATACATGGAAACACAAAGAGCATTTGAAGGTGGTGTGGGTTAAGGTCCTGGCTCTCTGGAGCAGGCTGGAGATGGCAGCTGTGGGATGCTCTGTCCAGCGGGGTGGGAGGAGGGTGGAGACAGGCATGGTCCAGCAGTGCTTTGCTGGCCCAAGTCAAATGCAGCAAGTGCCATTCCCCACGGGAGCTGGGAGAGGAATGGTGACCACTGGTGCTGGTTCTGCCCAGAACATCCTGCCTTCCCACACCACGTGATCATTTAGTGACTTTGTAAATTTAATGAACCAAAGTAAAGGTATATAATCTTTTGACTCCCAAGTATGCTTGCAGGCACCGAGTTCCTAAACCCAGCTCCAAAGGACGTCCTCTCTCCCTCGGCCTCTCCGGAGGCCCAGAGGTTCCCACTCAGCCGTGGGAGCCTGTTTCCCGAGGGGGCGTTTCCCTTGCTCATTTTCCTCTGTGTAGTCCGGGCGGCTGTGGCCAGGTCGGGCAGGCTGGGCAGGCTGGGCAGGCGGCGCCCTAACCGAGGACGTGCGGCAGGACCAGCATGGACATCAGGACGAGCAGGCCAGCCACCGGATGCTGGCCTCGGGTGCGGAGCTCCATGCTGGGCGGCAGGTCTGCAGACCAGCCGCTGCCTGGAGTGAGGGCGGATGTGGACTTGGTGGACCGAGGTCCGCAGCGGGTCTGCACAGGGAGCACCAGCAGGGTCAGCACCAGCGCCAGCGCAGGCTGGGCCGTCATGACCGTGCGCTGGGCCATCTACGGTCCGCTATCTGGCACCCGGGTCGGCTGCTGCTGGAGTGTCTAGTCCGTGGAGTCCCGTGATCCTCCCGGGGTCCTGTCCAGCGAGGTCCGGCAGCCGTACCCTGGCCCGAACCTTGCGGGCGGATGGTAACGGCCAGAGCAGGGACCGCGCGGGGCGCGCACGCGGCCAGCTGGCGCCAGGAGCTCGCCGCCTGCAGACCACGGCCCCCCTCCGTCCCCGCGCCCCGCCCACGGCTGCCTGGGCCTCACAGCCGTCCCCTGCGGCAGCCTGGCCCTGGCCGTCTGGCGGTCTGCGGGCGGCCTGGTCCTTCCTCAGGCCCGCCCAACCTCTTCCCGGACCAGCTGGCCCTCCCCATCCCCCATGGCGCCCCTCCGCCTGGGCCCGCTGCCGGGCGCGGTCCAGGGTGGGCAGGGCTTGGGCAGGTGTGGGGACACCTCTCCAGGGCGTGCGCCGGCGGGAAGCCTCGGCCGGACCCTGCGGGCGTCCTCCCCGTGCGCGGCGCGCGCCCCCTGCTGGACGGCGCCGAGCCTGCTCTCCCGCCGCCGCCCGGCTGGCTCGGGACGCGGCCCTGGTGTTTAGAGCCGCAGGGTTTCTCCCTGATAGTGACCGCTCAGATGCCGCCAGGGCTGGGCGTGTTGCAAGCCCTCTAGTGACTCCTAGGGGGAGGGAACAGGGGCAGCGGTGGACCTGCGCAGGGCAGCACAGTGAAGCGTGTCCGGCTGCACTTCGGTTGCCAGCAGGACTTTCAGGGGTTCCTTGCCTTGAGTCTCTGCCCGTGTCAGCACGGCCCGTAAGGGGAGCCTTGGTTTCTTGGAGGTGGTGATGAGGCGGTTCAGGCTTTTCCCAGTCGCACTCCTGCAGCACTCACCCAGTCCATGTGTTTCTTCAGAGCATTTGGGGGCTGTTCAGAGGAAGGGGATGGATCCAGCTGGCACAGCAGGTGCCCTGTGGCTCCGCACTGCATGAAGGCCTGTGCGACGCAGCACCAGGCTCCTGGGAGGGACGGAGCCCCGCCCCTGCAAGTGGGACCACTCACAAGACACCCGGCATCACCCTGGCCCAGCCCCCCAAAGGTTAATGCCATCCCAGACCTGTGACACCCATGGCGCACAGCCTCCTTCTCTGGCCTCGCTCCTTTGTGGTACCTGCGGCACAGGCAGACTCCAGGGCCCCTGCTGTTCAAGCCCTCAGCCACTGGACAGCACCTCACTCTTCACGGAAGTGCTTGTAACCCAAATGAACCCCATTAAGCCCAAGCTAACCACACCCAAGACACTCAAGGCCACCCCAAGGCCATCTAAGGCTGCTTGGCCAAGCTGTGCAAGGCGACCTGCATTGATGGGGTGGGGGTCAGAGGAAGGACGGGCCCTACTTGTAGCCTGGAGAAACTAAGGGGAGGGTATAGACCAGCAAGGACTGGGGGCTTGCAAGGAGGGGACCCTGTTGTACTTGGTGACAGCTCTTGTGAGGTCAGGGTGGCCTGTATTGGTGGAATCAGACAGACATGGTGTTGCACTGAAGGCTTAGGATGTGTCGGACGGCAGGGGGACTGTTGCAAGTGGGCCCTTTCCTGGCAGCTGGGGCCTCTGCCTGCTGTCCTGGTGACCTACCCTCCACTCCTAGGTCTTCACATGGGTCCCAGCTCCACGTGCTCCTGGAGACCTTGGGGGTGCTGACTGCAAAGAGGGGTCTCGGCTTAGTGACAGGAATAGAAAGTCTGCTTTGTCCCTTGGGTGGGGGTGCTCGCAAATGAGATGCCCCAGTCCTGAGGCCAAGGTGCCAAGCAGGGTTGGTTAAGCTCCCCTGGTGGCAGCATAGAAGGCCAGCAGTGCCCAGCACTGGCCCCCCAGAGCCGCCTCTGGTAAGTTCTGTGTGCATCGCTGATCCTTGTGCTGTAGAGTGTGTGGTCTGCGGTCTTAGAGGAGCTGGGGTTTCTTTTTGGCCTCAGAGTGACAGGAGAGGGGGCAGGCCTGTTCTCTGTTTTTTTGAACTGCTCTTCACTGGTCCCCATCTGTCCCCCTTGGCCGTGCAGGTTCTTGGTCACAGTTAACTGATTGCATTTTAGACGAGACAGCCGTCCGAGCTAGCCTGAGGGAGCCCTGGATTGTCCTGAGCCCTGCCAAGGCCGGAGCACTGCGACACCGTGGGGCTGTTGTGCCTGTGTACACCTTGTCCCTCACTCACGGGGAGCCTTCCAGGAGGTCCTGGGGCCTGGAACCACGGGCGGCCCCCACAGAGCTCTCCTGCACACAGACGCCGTGATGGAGCTTGGTTATCAAGCAGGCGCAGGGGATGAGCAGCGGTGGCTGGCGCGGGGCAGCGTGCACAGCACAGGCAGTAGCAGCTGCGTGGACCTGCCTGTGCGCTCCAGTGTGTCTGCACCGGCCTTGCGGTGGTGGTGGAGGGCAGGACAGCCTCGTGGGAGCAGGCGGGGCGGTGCCTGGGTGCTGAGGGATGCTAGGCTGCAGCAGGACGGTCACAACCCAGAGGACCCCGGGACTGGCTGGGCAGACGTGCGGGGTGGATGTGCTGGACGGGGCGACCCACCTCCCAGGTACAGGAGCGCTTCCGCCACTGGCAAGAGCAGTTAGAACTTCATGGCTTGTTGGTTCTGGAGTCTTCATCACTGCTATGGCCGCGGCTGACCCTGGGTGATGGGATCCGGGGACAGTGTGGCTGCAGGTGGGGCTGGAGTGGAGTCTGCTGCTGACCATCAGGCCATCCTGAGCAGCTTCCTTTGTGAGCACGCCCCAGGGCTGTGGCCCCCCGTCTGTGGAAGGGGCCCCCCCGTGGCCCTGCCTGTCCCGGCCGCTGCCCTGCTTGTTGAGATGCCCTGTCCAGGAGTCAGGCTGGTCTGCTGGTGGCTGTGGCCTGTTCTGCTGCTGCTATTGGTCTCCCTGGGAAGCCGTGCAGGAGGGATGCCTCCTCAGGTGCGGTCGCCTGCGTCGGGCTGGTGCAGCTCCGCGGGTTGCTGGGGTGTCCCTGGGCTCCCAGGCATGCGGGTCCAGCTGTCCAGCAGTCTGTGCTTCTCTTTTTCTTTCCACAGCAGCTTTCCCCTTTCTGCCCTTCATTCCCCAGGGCCCTGGATGGGCTCCTCGGCTGCAGGGCAGGTTTTGGGCTGTGCCCTGCTGTGCTGTGCCCTGGGCTTGGAGCCGTGGTGGGGGCAGCGAGCCGTGGAGCGTGGGCTGTGCTTGGCGGCTGCAGCCGTCTGTGGTGAGGGCGAGCTCCGCCCTGCCAGCTCACACCTGGAGTGCTTGCCCTGGGGACAGAAGGAAGCCCACAGTCTGAGGGCCGAGTCGCCCGCAGGTGCACCTCCCAGGTCCGTGGGGGCAGGGGAGCTGTAGGCCTGGTGCCCTTGCTGTGCTCTTTACTGTCCCCACGGTGGGTGATTTGGGGATTCAGCAAACAAAAAATTGATGAAAAGTGTGTTTTCCCAGTGACTCTAACAATCACAGGTGACGTCACTTTCATGAGCCAGCTCAGTCCTGACAGGCAGAGGTCCTGGGGTGGCACACAGGTGACAGGGATGGTGTCCTGATGAAGATGCTGCGTGTGGTCGGAGGCGAGGTAAGCTGTGGTCCCTGGACAACTGCGGCAGCTGCGAGGTCCAGAACCATGTCCGCTTGCTTCCATTCTACTGGGGGACACCAGAAACCTCGCCACCCGTCCTTCAGGTCGCAGCCGGCAGTCTCAGCTGTCCCACCGCAGGGGCACCAGCAACATGGGCCAGGCAGGTAGAGAAGGCGTTGGGGGCTGGGGAGACACAGGGTCGTGTTGGCGGCCAGGTTGAGTGAAGGACAGAGAAAACAGGTAGCAGGTGTGGGAAGCAGCATGACCGCCTCCATTGGCATCATGCCCAGAAACCCCCGAAACCAGGCGCCGTCCCGAGCGCACCGCGGCTAGTGGCTGGCGGGTGGCTCAGCCCGAGGTGTCATGATGGAGAATGCAGATAACGAGGGTCCTCAGGGTGGCGGCACACGAGCGATGCGCAGACATCAGTCGTAACTTCTACGTGTGCAGAGTCAGGCAGAAGGTGCTAGGGAAGGGACGGCCCCACTGACTGTCCCAGCGGTGGACGATGCTGGGAATAGACATCAACTGCTCAGGCCCCAGTGAGGAAAGAACATGGCGGGGTCGGGGGCGCAGTAGCCACAAGCAGATCCGAGAGGCGCCTGGTCCTGTGGGTTGCTGCCTCATCAGGGTCTGAGTTGATTTGCGAGTGTGACATGAGGCCTGTTGAGGTGTGAAAGCCACGAGCCGCGGTTCGGGAGTGAGTGGGACACGCTGATTCCAAAGCTGAAATAGACAAGCAAGCGGGACACCTGGACGCTCAGCAGAGAAGGCGCCATCCCGCGCGGCTGGTCCCTCAGATGCCACAGCGCACA
Organism: Geosciurus inauris; assembly: GCA_004024805.1. NCBI lineage: Eukaryota > Metazoa > Chordata > Mammalia > Rodentia > Sciuridae > Geosciurus > Geosciurus inauris. The sequence goes on along the minus strand of PVHX01019145.1, from coordinate 5,145 downwards.
GCCAGTCTGCCGAGAGTGCAGCCACATGCTGCTCAGCGATGTCCGGTCATGGCAGGCCGCGTCCCTGCCCAGCGGCACCCGGCCGTCTGTCTGGAGTGAGCCCTGGGTGTTCACAATGCGGCCCCGCTCGCCGTCTCAGGGTGTCCCTCCTGAGCCGTGGCTGATGGTGGTGTGCATAGGCGGATGCGTGGAGCAGGAGTCCAGCCATGTGCCTGGCTCAGGTGGAGGTCTGGCGAGGGACCAAGGGGGCATTGCACGTCGCTGGGTCGAGTGGGCTTCTAAGAAGCAGAGCACCACGGGTCCCTGCCAGAGGCGGAGACTGGGGTGGACAGGGAGCCTTCGAAAGCATGGCTCAGGTCAGGTTTTAGGAAGGAAGGATGGCCGAACTCGACTGCAGTAGAAGATATCGCAGCGAAAGCCTCCCTGCCCAGACCCCGTGAGTGCCATCTAGGCAGACACCAGCTGGGAGGAGATCTTGGGAACGTGTGCATCTGTGTGCAGTTCAGGGGAAAGCCCCCAGACCCTGTGGGCAGGTGGGCGGCAGACAGCAGGGGCCGCGCTCCTGCGTGCCTGGCGGGCGGGCGCTGGCTGCCTGCTGTCCTGGCTGTCTGCAGAGGCCGTGGCGCCCGCGTTGGTGCCCCTGCTCCGGCTCCGTGTTCTGCCTCCACCCAGGCCTGGAACCACAGCGGGCCTGCCAGCACTGGGCGGGCATGCCCAGCTCCTGCTCCTGCCTGTGGACGGTGCGCCAAGGCTGGGGCAGGCGCAGGAGTGCCATACCCTGTGCCCTGGGACACTGCCGACTTGTCACCAGCTCCTTCAAGAACGTCCTGGGAGCAGTTTTCCATCTGCCCTGTGACCTGGTGTTGGCGACCCTGTGTCATTCACCTGCCTGTGTCCACCTGGAGGCTGGCTGTCCTCACGACTCCGTCCCCCCCGGGACCGTCAGCATGTGTGGCCGGGAACTTGTGCTGGATGCTCCCTAGGGTTTGGACCCAACTCGTGGCTCTCCAGCGTCGTGTGGTCCTCTGAGGGCTCAGCTTCCGTGGCTAGGCAAGGCCAGCCTCTGCTCCTGGTCCCCCTGGCCTCCCACAGTGGATGCCTCCTGGGAGGGCCTGTCCTCTTCACCCTCACAGGCCTTCCTGGCTTCCTGCTGTGAGTCGGGCGTGAGCTTTGCTGTCCCCTGGCGCCCCTTGTGCCTTGAGCCTGCACTGCTGCCTCCTGCTGGTGTTCACTTGACCTTGTCACTCCTGGATTTTGAGAAGAAAAGGGATTTAGAGACCCTTCCTCTGACCCTTCCTCTGGGTCATTTTCTCCCTGGCTGAGAAGTCGAAGATGGGAGGGGTGGTGAGCCCCCGGGCGCTCGGCTCCCACCACGAGGCTGACCTGAAAATGTCACTGTCTGTTCTGTGACCTCCTGTTATCTCCTTTTTCCAGATGGTTTGGCAAAGAGCGCTGGCGGCTGCCAAGGGCAGCTGTGTTGTGCAGGCCTTGGAGGCTGCGGTGCTGGCCACTGGCCGCCAGGGCCTGTCTGAGGAGCTGTCTCCTGGGCGTTTGCGCTTTCCCGTCAGGAGCTGAGCCCCAGGGCTGTGGGCGGCACCTCCCTGGGACGTGGAACTCCTTGTGGGGCAGTCGGAGGATATTTATTTGGGTGCAAGTCTGGCACTCGGAGCCGCTGGCTTCTAGGGCAGGTCTCATGTCTCCAGGTGCAGAGCGCCACGTTCAGAGCCCAGTGCCTTGTGAGTGGTCTCAGATGGCCACGGCCTCCTGAGCGCTGGTGCCGCGGCCTGCTGCTCTGCCTCCCCGCCTCCCCTGGGGTGGCCCTGTGCCTCTGAGGACCTTTCCTGCCCCGGCTGGCCTCTGCCTCCCCTCGCAGCAGACTGCCCAGGCTGGCCTTGCCACCTGCTGCTGGCAGGCGCCACTCTCACGGGCACCAGAGCTAGGAGAGCAGCTCTGCCCTGGTCACCCCACGCAGCACCTTCCACCCAGGCCCCCCAGGCCCCCCAGGCCCGTCCTGCCAGGGTCACGTGGGTCACCAGCCTTGGGCAGCGGAGTTATCACTTGAGCGGGTACTGGCACCTGGCCTGAAGCTGTGCTTGCCTTTGACATTCTAGTATCTGTTTGTTTGTACTTGGCGTCGAGCCCAGAGGCACGTTGTCACTGAGCCACATCCCCAGCTTGTTATTTATTTTCAGACAAGTTTCTACTAAGTTGCTTGGGTCCTCGCTAAGCTGCTGAGGCTGGTCCTGAACTTACGATCCTCCTGCTTCAGCCTCCTCGACTGCCAGGATCACTGGTGTGGGCCTTCCTGCCTGGCTTAGACTTTATTTTTTGAGCAGCTTCAGGTCCACAGCAGAATCGAGCAGAAGGTACAGAGAACCCTGTCTGCCCGGAGGGCGTGTTGGTGGAGTGCTAAGATGCGAGTACTGGTTCCCGTTCCTGGATCTTCACTCCCTCCCCAAGGCAGGCATGGGAGTCAGAGTTTCTCTCTCTGAGGACAGGCCTCTTCCTGGTCCTGCCAGGCCATTGAGAAACCTTGTGATGGTACCAGGGCTCCTGACCGTGCCCCGCAGGCAGAGGCTGAAGGGAGAAGCAGGCCTGCTGGGTTCCCACGGAGGCCATTAGCAGTCCCGCTCAGGGCCAGGGCTGGGAGATTCTGGACAGCTGAGGACAGGGCCTCGGGTGCGCCCTGTCCCTCCCACCCCCCGTGCCTCTCCGCATGTCTCTGGTAGTTGACTGGCCAGTGTAGCTTCCCCGAGCTCTGGAGCTCCAGCGGAGGCTGTGGGCCCGCAGGTGCGATACCCTTGGACTGCAGCTGGCATCTGAGCCTGCGGCCTGTGGGATCTGATGCTCCGTCCAGGGGGATGGTGTCAAACTGAGTGGAGCTAGCGGACACCTGGCCGGCGTCTACTGCAGAGCTGCTGGCTGGCAGGTGGGGAGGCTGGCCGGTGTGCGGAGCCGTGTGGGCTGAGTGGGAGAGGCTGGTTTGGACCTGTTTCTCCTACAGGCCGTCACAGTGGAACTGCCAAGGCACGTCGTCTGCCCTGAAGTCCATGGCTGACCTCAGGGTCTGCTCCTGGTGTTGGCTGTGTTCTGGTGGGGCCAGTTCTGTGGGGCCGTGCCCCGGCCTGGTGTCCGCGCTCCCCACACCTCTAGCCTGCCCTCGGAGCAGCCCGGTGTCTGCTTGGCTCAGCGTGGGTGGGAGCTGAGCTGCTGTTCCTGGTTGACCCTGCTGAAGGTGGCTGGTGGTGTCCTCGAGGGCAGTCAGGGGTGACTCGTGTCTGGGTCCCGGAGCACGGCGTTGCTGAGGAGCGTGTGGGAGTCGGGAGTGGGGTGTGGAGGTGGCTGCGGGGCGCCTGGCCCCCACTCCCCTCCGAGAGGGTCGTCTGCAGTGTCTGGCGGGTGTGCGGTTTCTGTGCAGTGAGCACGCTCACTCCATGATGCTCATGAGATCCGAGACTCCTTGGCGCGGGGACCACTCTTTATTTTGATGCAGGCTCTTGACGTCCTCTAGGCCCCTCCCAGTGGACTTGAGGGCACCGCCTTGTCCTGCCCGAGCTCCTCCTCACTGTAGTGCCCAGCTGAAGCTCCTGTGGTGGGAGGAGGTTGGGTCAGGGCGCTGCCTTCCACTTGGATTCTGAGTTCCAGCCGGGTGTCCTTCCTGGGATCACAGGTCACATGCAATCAGGAGAGGCCCACACCTCATGTCACAGGCGTGTGGGGGTCACTGGTGTCCCCTGGGGCTTTGGGGAGCGCCTCCCCCCTGGGCCCCCGTGGCCTGTCTGGGCTGGCCTTGCCCCAGGTCCTCTGAGTGGAGCTGCAGGGTGTGGAGGTGCAGGGCAGATCCTGGTTCTGCTGAGTGCAGCCGGGTGGAAACACCAGGGCGGGCCAGGCCACCACCTTCCTCTTGGTCCTGCCCTGGTGTGAGGAGCCAGCAGCCTCTGCCGACCTCAGCCCTTGCCTCCGTTTGGGGGACATGGACTCATGTCACAGTAGGTGCTGAACAAGGACACTGAAGAGCAAAAGGGCCTGTGACTAATAATTACCCCCGGGGAGCGTGGGACACCTGGTCATGGTCCCGGAGTCACTTGATCACTTGGTCGCCTGGTCACTTGGTCCCTGGGAGGACGGGTGACTTGCTGTGGGTCCTGGCCCTGGGCATCCTGGTGCTGCAGCCCTGGGGGTGCACGCGCCCTGAGGCCTGGGCGGGTGGCGCCCCCTGGAGGCAGCCCTTAGCCTGGCTCTGCCCACCTGGCTTGCAGGCCTTCCTTGGGGCTATTTGTGGAGTGCAGTGGGATCCTAAGTCCTATGAGCTCTGTAAGGGGTGAGCTTCCTCTCTGTCCCCCACCTCTCCCTGTCTGCTTTAGAAAGGCACTGCAGGAGGCCAGGGAAGGGCCCAGGCCGACGGAGGCCCCGGGTGGGAATGGAGGCCGTGCTGCCCGGCCGGCCTGTGTGGGCCACTGAGGAGCTGTCGGGATGCAGGTCCCTCCTGCGTGGCTGCTCTCTGTCACTTCAGGCTGGACGTCTGCTGGCCCTGGCTTTGTGATCACAGGTTCTTGTCATGAAAGCCACGTGGAGCAGATTGGCCTGGGTGGTGACGGGGAGTGAGTCATGCATCCGAGCGCCAGGTGACCTGGCGGTGGCCGGAAGGACCGTGGATGCGCCCTGTACGCCTGCCAGTCGCCTTCCCGGAGGAAAGCTGCCTCCTGGGCACGTTCCCGTAGCAGGCAGGGTTGGGTCCAGGATGCCTGCGGGTGTTTTGGTGCTACCCTTGCAGGGCCACAAGCACAGAGCAGTCGCAGGGGAGGTGTGTCTTTACCGCATGGCCACCAGGCTGTCCTGCACCACACCCCAGGGCTCGGACACCAGAGCCGCTGTCCCTCTTTCCCAGGAGACCAGACAGTCAGCAACGCTTGGGACGGCACTCTACGGGGATGAGAAGCCCCCATGACGCCAGGTGGGCAGGCCCTGGGACGGCGGAGAGTGCTGGACAGGGGCAGTGCCTGTGGTTTTTATGGAGATGGACTCAGGCTGCGAATCACTCAAAGGAGCGATTGCGCTAAAGTGCAGGTGGGACAGTGGAGCGGCACAGCGCTGTGGGGTCCGGGTGCTCCCTGTGCAGGGCCTGGTGTGAGGAGCGCGGCCGGG
>PVHX01019144.1:0-35130 GCA_004024805.1 Geosciurus inauris | reverse complement strand
GCCACTGTGCCCTGTAGTAAGGGTTTATTAACAAGTTCCCACAACTCTTCTATGATAAGGTTTCTTAGGGAAACCTCACTTCCCCCCTTGTGGCATCAAAATCTCCACCTTGGCATTCAGAATTCTTCCTCTGTCAAAGGGAGAGGAAGCAGGGAGAGAGAGTGGCAGGAAGTCCTGTACAAGTGCTACTCTCTTCCTCTGAGTCTCTGTCAAAGTCAGTTCTCCCTTAGGTGGACCACGCACACTGAGATGTCCATGCACTTGGTCAAACCCTTCAGGGTCAGGCTGAGGGTAGCCCAGTTCCAAGTTGCATGTGTCAGAGGAAGTTTAGGCTGAAGCCCTGTTGTGATTCTTTCAGGAAAGCATCCAAATGATACAAGTACCTAGGAGCACTGTCCTGAAAGCCAAGGGCTCTAGATACTCAGGCCTGGCTCATAGGCAACGTCTGCCCTGAGTCCACTCCCCATGGTGAACGAAACAGGATGAGCCAGGCATCAAGACCCCTTGGAAGCTGTAGCTCAGCTTTGTGTAATTTTCCTCATCTCTTTTTTTTTTTTTAATTTTTTTTTAGTCGTCATTGGACTTTATTTATTTATATGTGATGCTAAGGATCGAACCCTCAGTGCCTCGCACATGCTAGGCAAGCGCTCTACCACTGAGCCACAAGCCCAGTCCAATTTTCCTCATCTCTTAAGTGATGGGTTGGGTTAAACAACACATAAAGGGCCACCCGGCTGGAGAAACCCGGTATTTCTTTTTGAGAACTGGACAGGACAGTCTTTGAAGGATGGCAGACAGGCAAAACCTCCTTGGGCCCTCTATAGGTCCTCCTGTGCTCAGCTTCCTGGGGTCACAATATGCTCCTAATTGGGGGGCATCTTTGCTTGGAGATCAGGGAATTTCCTTCCAGAACAGGGAACAAGCTATTGTAGGAACAGGGTGACCATCCAGAAATAACCCCCATGTTTTGAATATCTACTCTGTGTTGAGCATGTGCAGGGCATTTAGCTTACAGTTCACACAACACTCTTTTGAGGGAGCTTTCCTCCACTTTACAGGTGCACAAATGGTAACAGAGTGGTTAGGTAACTGACCGTCTTAGGAAAGGTTACCTGTGTCTCTTTCTTTTTAGAGAAAACAAAGGCACATTGTCTAAGGCTGCTCTTTTCCAAAGAATTAAAAACGAGTTCATGATTCTTAGAGCAGTGTCTTGGGTCTTGGCAACTCTGAAGTCCCAGCTGGTGTGACTTCCCCTTTGCAGTGTTTTTTTATGGGGCTGACTAAGGGTCAGAGATCTGACCAGATGCCTCCCAGGGAGCCCTTAGCCCTTGTTTTCTGGGATTCTAGGATTTCAGCCCAGGATATAATTCCAGAAAGGGATCACTCTCTGCTTTATTAAACTTGTCTACACTTAGGCAAAGCAGGCTGTTTATCCTCTGTAGGGTTTTTCTTTAAACGGGGGGCGGGGGTAAGTGAGCATGTGCAGAAAATCCATCACCTTGCTTTCCAGTTTCCAGGCAACCGTGCAGGATTACAACAAGTCACATGATAGCACTGCTGCCAAGGAGAAGAGGAAAATGGAAAACTGTGCTATCTTGAGAAAGGGGCTTGGAATAAGCAAAGGACTGGGGATCCTCCTCGAGAAATATTATCAACAAGTAGTCAAAGACCCAGCGGCTGGAGAGAGCTTTTGGCTTTTCAGCACTTGGCTCAGCCTCCTGCTGGCTGGAAAATGCCCCACTAGATACGAAGCCCTGGGCAAGGGAATGGGGCAGGGGTAAGGTGGCAGTGATAGTGGGGGAGTCATTGGCCTAAGGTGACCCTAGCACCTGTTCTGGAAACCAGCTCCCAGAGGAGTTATTACTGAGAAGATCCAAACCAAACGGGGCTCCCCAGCCCCTCCTTCCTGCTGCCGCAGCCCTGGGATAATGAAGGAGCAGGAGAGCTCTTGGTTAAAACCCAGCCTGTGAGGATTGCAGCTGCTTGGGGGGCAGCAGAGGGTCAGTGGGGACAACAGGGAGGGGAGGAAAACCACCCATGAAGACTAACTTTCCACTTCCTTTTTGAAAGCCTCCTCTTTCTAAACATTGTTTATTTTGATTTGGACTGTTTTTATTTTTCTGTCTCCCCTCCCCCCCCACGCAGTGTGTGTGTGTGTGTGTGTGTGTGTGTGTGTGTGAGTACACACACCACTCCTACTGTTGTTTATATTGTAGATGCTTCTATGGCAATTCATCCCCCTCTGTCTACACTTTTGCTCCAGTAATAACACCCTCTGTGGCCTAAAGACTCCCAGGGACCATGGTGTCAGTTTTGCTGTTGGCATTCCTGGGGTCTCCAGTAGGGTTAGGTGTGCCCTGGGTCCAGGTCCTACATAGTAGCTCAAAGATGAAGGCTGACAGCAGTCTTGTGCCATTCACCCTCCAGGATTCCAGGAAGCTCTTAGAGCCTCCCCCAATTTCTTATCTCTCACACCTTTTCCAAGATGTTTCCTGGGAACACACTTTCCTTGGTCTTCTCAGGAGGGACTGTATTTCACAGCCTGGATTATTGGCTTTGGGCCTGGGAGGCAAGCCTGATGGGTAGAGCATGGACACAGAGAGGCAGACCTTGGTAAGGCAGAGCCCCTTGACACGGTGCCCAGGAGCTCAAGTTTGGCCCCGGGGGCTGTAAGAACTCTAGTCTCTTATGGCAGCCGCATAGGTACAGGTGGATGAAACAGTCCTTGGCCTATATTATTTCTCTTTTCCTTTGGAAACTAGATGGTCATGTTTCTTGCCTGTTTTAAGTTCTGAAGGCCTGCTGGCCTTCTCTGCATTCCTAAGGGCTTGCCATCCTTTAAGTTCAGCAACAAATAAAGAAAAAGTCAGGAGAGTTGGAAGCCAAGTCTTGCACAGCTCTGTTGATGCTAAGGCTCTGCCTTTCACTCTTTTGATCTCTTTAGTTCACATTTTTCTGTTTTTTAAAAGGAAGAAAAGTAGCCGGGCGCGGCGGCGCACACTTGTAATCCCAGCACTTTGGGAAGCTGAGACAGGAGGATCACGAGTTCAAAGCCAGCCTCAGCAACGGGTGGAGGCGCTAAGCAACTCAGTGAGACCTTGTGCCTAAAACACGAAATAGGGCTGGGGGTGTGGCTCAGCGGTTGAGTACCCTTGCATAGCAATTGATGAACACATAAATAATGTTCTGGGTTTGTGGCATATTTTCTTATTTTATGGCAGAAGAAAAGTTTGTGCCTTAGAAATATTTTGGGGTGAATGTGGGCAGGAAATCAAAGGTGACAACAGGGTGAGTTTTCAATACTTTGGGGTGACTTTTCAATACACTGAAACCGTGTATCAAGAGAGGAAAAAGACATTCCATGTCTGTTGAATACGTAACCCATGGGAGTGAGTTCTATACTCACTTTTGGGAGTGAGTAGTGGGCATGCGTTTGTTACCGAGAGAGAAGGCCCACGTGTGTGCAGTGAGCGTTCTGACAGCCAGGCGAGGTTGGGAAGTTGGGATAAATCTTCATGGAGTTGAGGCACACTCCCTAACACGGTGTCAGGGAGCGTCTCCAGCACTCAGGCCTGTGTTGGGAGATTCACAGCTTCATCTTCACACATGCACAAACGCAAACCATCCTCAAACTGTAGGCCTACTATTTACCCAAACTCAGATTAACACGCGCAAGCGTTCACACTCCTGGAGTGCCTTCCGCGTTCGTGCCGGCGTGCGCCCTACAACACTTAGCCAGTTGCCTCCAGGGCAAGAACTCCCTTTCCAAGCTCCTCCGAGCACAAATTCCCAGGGAAACTTGAACAGAGGTGGGAAAATGTTTGATGATAGAAAAAAAAAATCTGCTTGCTTGCAGTTCTTGCGATGGCCAGATTGTTACAAGAAACTGTTGCATTCCAAGGCTGGAGAGGGCGAGGGCAGGCAGGGGGAGGAGACAAGAGCAAAGAGGCCGGAGAACTTGAAAGACCGAATCAGAACTCCGGCGGAAAACGCCCCGGAGGCCGCAGGGGGCTGCCAAGGGGCGGAGGAGGGCTGGGGAAGAGTTAACGCCGGAGCGGAGCGTGCGGCGGGGGCGGGACGGGGCGGGGCCGGGAGGGCGCGGGGCGCTGTCCCTTTAAGGCGGGCGGCGCGGGCCAGCCAAGCGCCGCTGTGATTGGCGCGGCGGGATCACTGGCTCCCAAGCCCGGCCCGGGGGAGTCGGCTGGAGCCGGCTGCGCTTTGATAAGGTCCTGGCAACTCAGTAACAGCCAGAGCGCCGGGAAATAAAAATAACCCCGCAGCGCGATGGATTTGGGGGCTGCCTGGCGACCACGGCGCCTGCCTCCCGGGCCGAAAGCTCTGCTGTAAAAGGTGGGGGCGGCGGCGGTGGGGCCCCAGAGTAGTTGCTCAAAGAAAGCCCCCTCCGACAAGGACGAGGTCATGGCGGGCCGCGTCGTGGGCGCGGGCGACCGGAGGGGGCCCGGCGGGCCGGAGGCAGGGCGCGCAGGGGGTGCGGGCTGGGCGGCGGGCTCAGGCGCGCCGGGCGCTGGGGGCGGCCGGGTGCGGCCGGCGCGTACCTCCCTTCCAGGACCGTGCGCTCGGCTCGCGCCTTTGAAGTGCACAGTTAAATCCACAGCGCAGTTTTTGTTGGAAGCGCCCGGAGGACATTTGGTGCGCCGAGTGACTGCTGGAAACAGGACCTGTGTTGAAAGCCGGGCCGGGCGGGGGCCGCTGGGGCCGGGGGCGGCCGCGGCGGGGGCGGAGGCCCGCTCGGATCGTTTGCATAAAAGGGGCGGCGGGCACCTCTCCCCTCCCTCGCGGAGACCTCGCTCTAATACGGGGTCGTCGTTTCCCTGCAACCCCCCCCCGCCGCGGACTCCCTATGTTCTCCGACGCCAGGGGGGGCCCGGGGGGGCCCGGGGCTGCTGCTGCGAGCGAAGCCGGGGGCCGGGGCCGGGGCCCTGCCCGGGGCGTCTGCGAGGTCTCGCCGCGGAGCGCGCGCGTGGATCAATGGTGAGTGAAGAGGCCGCGGTGGCCGGGCGGCCCGCGCGCTTTGATGTGCCGGGCGGCTCTTTGAAGTTGGCAGGCCGGCTATTTCGGGGCTAGCTCTGGGCGGGCGCAGAGGGGAGCTGCCGGCCAGGCGCCCAGCGCTCCGGGGGGCTTGGCCGGGCCACCCCGAGCGTCCTGCGTCGAAGCCCCCTCCTCATTGCGGGGGCCGGGTGGCTGGGGACCGGGCAGGGAGACTTCTCCAAGTGGCGGAGGGCGCACATCTCCCTCGGGGGTCGCGTCGCTGTGCTTATGGTTGTGAGACGGGGTGTGAGTGTGCGCGGGAGTGCCTTTGGAAGGTGGGATGAAAGGGCGGTGGCGCCCCCCGCTTGCCCTCCCCTCCGCCCCCACCCCCTCCTTTGCTCCCCTCCGCCCCCTCCCCCGCCTCTCCCCCGCCCCGTGCTCCCCTCCCACTTCTCTCCCTTCTCCTCTCCCCTCGCAGCCGCGGGTCCGCGCTTAGGGGCCCTGAGCGCTGGCGGAGCCTCACTCTGCGCGCAGGACCGGCCAGAGCCCGGGGTACCCGCGTCCCTTCTCCCCGTCCGGGCCCCGCGCCCCGGGTCTCCTCGGCCCCTTTTGCGGAGAGGCAGCGACTCCGAGCGTCGCCATTTCTGGACTAGGCAGCTGCTTTCCGTGCTTTTTCTGCGGTCGCCGCAGCGAACCACGGCGCTGGGGACCGACCCCCGCCAGAGCTCGGGTCGCTGCTCGCGCGTCCCGGGGCCCCGATTCCACGCTCTGCGGTCCGCTCACCGGGGCTCTGGAGGTGTTCGGTTGAGTTTGGGCTGGGGGGCCGGGCCGGAGGGGCTCGGAGGAGATGAGAGCCCAGCCTCGGCGGCCTTCGTCTTGCAGGTAACGGGGCCGCCCCACCTCCCCTCCGCCAGAGTGCGCGGCGCTACCCGCCTCCCTGCCACTCCACAGGCGGCGTTGCCCAGCACGGCGTCCTGAGGTCTCAGGCCCGGGCGGCATGTACCCACCCCTGGCCAGGTCCCCGGCCCCTCTCCCCGCAGTCCACCCGGTCCGTCCGTACCCTTCTTAGTTTGATCTTTCCCATGCTAGGGAAAGCGACTTGTTTATTGGGTAGATAAGACTTTTTTTTTTTTTTTTCCTTTTAGAAAAAAGAGGTTTGAGATCAGTGGAGTTTGGGATTCTTGGCACAGGCAGTAGTAGCGTGAGACGGTTTCTGATCTGGTTTTGTAGGGTTCGAGACTCCGGAAAGCGGGTTAGGGTTAAGGGGGCAACGGGTTCTGAGGCTTCTCAGATGTTTTGCAAAGTTCCAAGACCAGTCTCGTCTGAGTGATTTGGTTTCTGGTTTGGGGAGTGGGTAAGACAGAGGTATAGCCTGAGCCGGATTCTTGGCGCGCGCGTGTGCGCGCGTGTGTGCGCGCAGCATTTGCATCTGAGACGGGAGGGGTGAGTACTGAATCTGGAAGTGCGAGAGCCCATTCCGTCTATGTTGGGCGGGCTTCTTTCGGGCTGGGATCTTCTAAATTTTTAAGGAGTGGAAGGGGGAACGCACAGGGAGGGGGCAGATGGGGGGAATGGGAACCAGATGCCCGGAAAGGGCACGTTTGGAGCTCGAGTTATCTGTGCAGAGTTGAGCGGGGAAATTTTGACCGAAATTGACTTCACCTGCACACAGCCCGACCGCTGAGAGTGAGCCCCTTAGGAGTGGATGCTCTTGGAGGCGGGAGGACTGGGCTGCCCTACGTGCGCGCGCATTGAGCCGGTTTTTGGAAGGTTGTGTCTTACACCTTCCTTGTGGTTCTCGCCGCCCCCGCCCTTCCATCTCACCTTCTCCGCCCCTTCTCCAGCCCCGCAACCCCTGAAAAAGGGTGAGGGAAGCTCAGATTTCGCCTTTGAAAAAGCAGCGTCGGATACTTGAGATGAGCACCTCACGGATAGCTGGGTTGCTTGATTTGAATTTGAGGAGTTGAAAAGCCTGTTTACTTTCTTGCTTTGATGTTGGGTAGATCTGGTTTTGATTAGATCAATACCCTTTTCTCTTTCCCCACCTCCCCCCTTCCTTTTCTTCCCAGAGAGGAGGCTCAGATGAGCCCCTGCTGACTTGAGAGAGAGAGACCACGCGGATTGCTGAGAGGAACTGGAAGAGAAAAAAAAATTCCCAACTCAGTGAGAAGAGCTCCCTCACTATGAGTAGCGCTGTGTTGGTGACTCGCCTCCCGGATCCCAGCAGCAGCTTCCGCGAGGATGCCCCTCGGCCCCCAGTTCCAGGGGAAGAAGGGGAGACCCCACCTTGCCAGCCGGGGATGGGCAAGGGTCAGGCCACTAAACCCATGCCTGTCTCCTCCAACGCCAGGCGAAATGAAGATGGGTTGGGGGAGCCGGAGGGGCGGGCATCCCCTGACTCTCCTCTGACTAGGTGGACCAAGTCCCTGCACTGCTTGTTGGGCGACCAAGACGGTGCTTATCTCTTCCGGACTTTCCTGGAGAGGGAGAAATGTGTGGATACCTTAGACTTCTGGTTTGCCTGCAACGGATTCAGGCAGATGAACCTTAAGGATACCAAAACTTTGAGAGTAGCCAAAGCGATCTATAAGAGGTACATCGAGAACAACAGCATTGTCTCCAAGCAACTGAAACCTGCCACCAAGACCTATATAAGAGATGGCATCAAGAAGCAACAGATTGACTCCATCATGTTTGATCAGGCACAGACTGAGATCCAATCGGTGATGGAGGAAAATGCCTACCAGATGTTTTTGACTTCTGATATATACCTCGAATATGTGAGAAGTGGAGGAGAGAACACAGCTTACATGAGTAATGTGGGACTCGGGAGCCTAAAGGTCTTGTGTGGCTACCTCCCCACATTGAACGAAGAAGAGGAATGGACTTGTGCTGACTTTAAGTGCAAACTTTCACCCACTGTGGTTAGCTTGTCCAGCAAAACTCTGAGGGCCACAGCGGGTGTGCGGTCCACAGAAACTGTTGAAAATGGATACAGGTAAGACCTTGGAAGGGGCGGGTGGGGGCGGGGCTTGGAGGATGATCCGGACTTTACAGATGTTTTGAATTAAGTAGGATGGATGGATGGATGGACGGACGGAAGGATGTGCTGCAGAGGCTGACAAGGGTCTGTTGAGATCTAGGACCGCTGGCCAGGAACCCTTTGATCTTGGTTTTGTTGTTTAAGGGGGCGGGTGGAGGTGATGCAGGCACAGCTAAATACCCACAGTCTTCCAGTGCTGACTTCAAACAGTGGCAGGCAGTATTCATTAATGTGGGTTACTTATTATCCTGGGCTAGAGCCTCAAAAGGGGTTGAGAGAGAAAGAGAGAGGACAGCAGCTTTTGATGCCTCTGAGTCACCAGACCCACTAAGCACCAGTTTGGGATGGGGTCATTCCACCACTAATCAGCAGAGAGGAATTAACATGGCTAGGGAGGCACTGGGTTGTGGTGGAGGCACAGGAAATAACGTGTGCACCCATCGAGGGGTACATGGGATCCTTTGAACTTTTTTATGTTAAGAGCCAGCAGTTGGCTAAACGACCAACAACAACCCTTCTAACCCTGGGAAGGTCCTGTAACTTTCCCTAGTGAAGGACCCTTGGCCTTGGACGTTGATGGTTTAGGAATTCAGGTTTTTAATGCCTCAGTTGATGATTTTGTGACTTAGTGCGGATAGAGGAGAAACCTTGGTACAGGAGGACTGGGCCCTAGAAAATTTTCTCCTTTTGAGGCTTCAGAGACAAAATTCTTTGCAGAATGGCCAAGTCTTAAGATTCTCAATGTTTGCAGGCAACTTCAGATCTCCTATGAGAATGAGTTTTTGTTTCCTAGCTTCTTCCCACTTCCAAATATCTGACAAGAGAATGTACTTCTTGGTCCTATGTTTATGACATGCAGGGGAGGGGATGGGGCAGCACTTGATTGCCATCCAAATGGCTTATCTTGCTTTCCCTGTACATTTTAATGTGTTATGGACCTAGGGCCTGGTCTGGTAGCCTGGTAGCTGCCTGGAGTTCCCCACCCTCTCTGAAGGGTGTGGCCTCCATTGTCCAGCTACTGGAGGAAAGGATAGGCACCTGGTAGTTGATCTGCTCCCTCTCAGGTTGGGGTAGCTAGGTCTGAGCCTACCTAGCACGCTATGATTTAGACACAGCCAAGGGCATTGACTGTTGGTGAGACAATGATAGGCTTGTTCTCCATCCACCAGGGGGCGCCCTCATAGCTTTGGCAGCCAGTTTACCAATGCTTAAGACATCTGGTCTACACCTAAATTGAACAGGGTTGGCTTTTGCAAGGAAGCACAGGATTACATGAAGGAGTTCTTTCAGCATCTCTAAGTTTAGGGGGTCAGGCTGTTTTGGAAGATTCTGTTTCTGTCCTCTGCAGCAGGGCAGTCACCGAACACCTGCCACTGCACTGCTCCATTATGAGGACATTGGGGTAAACCTCTGGTGCTGGCCTCCTTGCCCTCCCACTTGTGGTCAGAATTGAGATGCCTTAGGCCTGTGACAAGGCTGCTTCCCAGGGGCCTTCTGACAGTGGAGCTTCTGTGTCTCCCAGTGTCAACCCGAGTGTCACCTTTGCAAATAGCAGTGTGGTTTTGGATGCCAACAGGAAGAGAGCACTCCCCTCCTTGTGCAGGGCAGGAGACCCAGCCCTGGCTTACCTCCTCGCTGCTCCCAGGCTGCTTCTGGGGTGTTTCCAGCACTGAATTTGAGATTGCTCCTGGGAGGCTTTTGAGGTCCCAAGACAGGGCAGAAGATCCTTTTTCCAGTGCTTTCTTGGTTGTAAACTGGGGCACCCTTTGATGCATCAAGGATGGCTGTTCATTGGCCGAGAGTTCTCATACCAGATTCATGTGTGGTCTTTCCCATTGTTGGTTTGGAAAGAAGCGTTTCATCTGGACTACATGAAGCTCACCTGTCTTCACTGCGCATTGTCAAAGAGAATTTAAGAATACCCACATGATCTAATTTTATTTTAACATGGAAGATATTGGAGTGTGGGTGCAGTGTATTGGGAGTTATCCCGACCCTGGGTTGCAGCCCTGTTCATCTTTCTAAAACTAATATTGAAGACTTTGGACCTAATGTGCCCATCTGTAAAACGGGCCGGCAGGCTCCCTTCTGTCCTACGTCATAGGGCTGTTCTCAGGATCAAAATAATAAACACAAAAGCCCTTTGTAAAGAGAAGCATTTTGAAAAGATATAAAGTACTATAATTGGTATAATTAACGATAATTGGGGATGTGAAAAGGGCACCGGGTTGGCATATCACTTTGAAAGAGTAGCTCTTAGGTTTTGGCCCATTTTTCCTTGTGAGGTTTTGTAGGTTCCCCTTCCCCAGGCCTCCACGCTCGCGGCTTGTTGGACTTGCATGTCTCCAGCCGGTTCTTGTGCTATAGGGATCCCACTGACTCTTGGTGTTAAGCCCACCTCTGCATTCACTTACTCACTGTGCAGAGTACCTGGCACACAGGAGGGGCATAGGAAGTTACTTCTGTAAATGGAATCAAACAGGAGCCCTGCCAAGGGTAGGGTCTCTGCTCAGCTGTCGAGAGTCTTGGCAGCCAGATGACCAGAGCACTGGCTAGCCTTCCAAGCCCTGTGTTTACCTTGGGTGCTCAAAGGAGCCTCATTTTTAATGACTTGTTTGTGCCCTTACTGATTTGGTGTCAGGTTTAATATAAATAGTTGGGACGGAAGAGCAGGAATTATCCTCAGAGGGAAGGGCTCTGGTTTGCTAGTGGTTGAGTGGGATGCCTGGGCTTTTGATGGTCTCTATAAATAACCGAGAGCAAAAGTGACATGTTGGTAGGAGCACGTGTAAAAACCCCAGCACACAAACACACAGTGTCCAAGTGTGTGCTGAGGGGGCTGCAGGCGTAGGCGCTCAGCCCAGCGTTTATTTTGGGCAGGGGAATACAGTGTTGGGTGCCCAGAGCGTGGCTTCCCTTTCTGCCCTTGCCCCGGGCAGGGCTCATCTGCCTCGCATTGGACCCTCTGCTCTGGCCTCACTTAAAGTCCACGGGGCCCAGCGAGCAGATGGCCCTCTGCTGGCTCCAAGTGCTTTCTGTTCTCTGAAAGAACTCGCTGATGAGGCCCGGTTTTTGTGTGAAGCCATTGGAATCAATCTTGGCTTCAGTTATCAAAGAAAATGATGCCATTGGAAAGATATGCAGGAAGCGGTAGTCAGCAATCAGGACCGAAGCCCCGGTGAAGGCCTTTGGCTAAGACACACTTGTCAGACTTTGCCTAGTTCTGAAAGGCGCTTGACCCCTCACTGCACACCCCTTGATCTTGCCTTCCAAAATGCTTGCTGAAGTGGGTGTTGCCTTTTGGGCAGGGACCTTGTGAGTGTATTGTCAGAGGCCTTGGAAGCGAGTCATCTCGAAGTCACATTGCTGTAGAGGGCCCTGGAAGGAGCCCCTGAGGATGGTTCTGTGGGCCCTCTGCAGGGAGCCTCTGCTCTGGGCTGTGGGGAAGGGCAGCAGCAAAGCATCCCATCATCTCAGGGAGATGAGAGGAGAGTGGGCTAGCCACAAACACTCCCATCGGCTGAGCTCCCAGGAGCCTCTGCTCTCTGACAGCTGAAGCCCCTCTGCACACACTGAAGTGGCAGAGGAGGGCTGTGGATGCCCCGTGCAGAGCGCTTGCCCACGTGTGCCACAGGCCTCTGTGCTCCATAGGAATGCAAAGTCCTTGCAGCAACTGGAAGGAAGCAAGGAGTCCTGAAGAAGGAATTGAAGCATCTGGGTGCAATTACTGTAGCATGGTCAAGTTTCTTTCTGTTTTTTTTTGTTGTTGTTGTTTTAAAGTAATCACAAGAAAACAGCTCTAATCTGCTTTCTTAAAATTAAGTGGTGCTTTTGAGAAAAAGTTCTGGGCACTTTAGAATTGAGTTTCTGTCTCCCCACAACCCTGCCTGCTTCCTCTGCCTCATCTTGTTATGATTGCAGGAAAATCCAAGTACTTTATTGCAGTCAACTGAGTTAAGAGCAGTGTATTCCAGTTTTAATTACTGGCCACACAGTAGCCCTCTTATTTTGGAAATGGAGGGAGCCGAATTTATTTTGGGATCCATGTGTGAAAGGATGGGCAGGAGTCTGTGCTCACATGGGGTTTGAGTTAGGTGTCTTTTTTTTGCTGGAGAGGAAGGAATTTCTATTGAGTCATTTTCTCCCTGTGGAGGCAGAAATATAAGTCTCACATCTGAGGCATTGTTCATGTGTTAATGCCACCAGGATAGCAAGACCAAGGGGATAGAAAGTGTTTGAATGCTATTTAAGGCGGCTTTGGTTTTTCTGATCTTGTGCTATTCCACTTTTAAAACTTTTTAGCAATCCGTTTGGTGGATCTAGGTCTTTGAAGAAGGTTCAACCAAATTTTGAGCTCCTGCCACGTGCCACCAACTACTTTTGGTGTTGGAGACCCACATGGCAAAGGGCTGAACCCCTCATGGAGTACTTAGTCTGGTACATGGGACAGATATTGGACAGGAAAGGGACCAGCACTGTTGGGCTAAGTCATGGAAACTACTGTGGGAGAGCTCAGTAGCACGTTTGAGGACAGTTGTTTTTGCTGGTGGTTGGCTTATTTGGAGTGTGACTGTGATACCCCCAAACACAGCACTCTTGACTGGCCCATGAGGATGTGAGAGCGTGGCACAGGTGGCCACATTCGAACTGTTCGCTTCTCAGGTGGATGCCCCCAACCAGGGAGGCTGTACCTTGGTCCAGCTGGCCAGTTGCTAACCAGCACCAGTCTGAGCCTCTGACTTGTGGTTCCTGCCAAGAGTGTACAGAACCTGCCTGCAAAGAGCTCATCTTGTCTACCTGCTGTGAGGCAGTAGCCTCATCTGCTTGTTCTAAAGAGCTGGGAACTTCGGGCCGTTTGGACTTGGGTGGTTCTCTGGACTACCCTCATCCACTCCCACTTAGAACTCTCTGACCAGTTAGAAGTCCTTTCTTTGTTTTGACTTTAAAGTCCATTTCCTCTGGTTCTGCCTCCTGTGGTGAGCTAGGAGCATCCTCTTGAGTTCCTCGTGGCCTAAGGGGATGCTTTCACCAAGTCCTCCCTGGGCCTGCATTCACAGCCTTTCTCTGCGCTTGTTCAGAGAGCGCAGGGATGCAGGGATGCAGGGATGCATGGAAGACTAACCATTCTCATTGAATCTTTGCTGAAAGTCCCAGGAGGTGGCAAGACTTCCGGCCTCTACAGTTAGGTGGACGGGGCCAGTGTCCCTGGAGCAGTTCAGTCACAAAAGCATTCAGCGTGTTTGCACCTTCTGGTTAATTCCATGCCCGAGTAACATCTCTAAGGTCTGGCTTTCTGCTTCAGCCCAGTGCAGTAGAACAAGTTCAGATCCCAGCTGACATCCAGCCTCTCCGACCAGCTCTCCAGTGGGGTGGCCTTGATGGCATTTGGCCCATTGAGGGCTTGGAGACCTCCTTGGGTGGTTTTGAGGATTCCAGGAGAGGGAAACAGCAGCTGTTCACTGAGCACCTGCTATGTGCCAGCTCTGTTCTTGGTGCTAGGGAGTAGGGGGTGCAATAGTGACAGAAACAAAGACCCTGTCCCTCAGGCACACACCACACGCATACCCAGTGGTTGGTTGGTCAACGTTGGTCAACGATGCTCCTGGTTATTAACATTTCTAAACTAAGGGCTGCAGGTGAGCTGGGAGCTTCACTCTAGCGCCTCCTGCTAGGGTTGAGAGCTCCTTCCGCACAGCAGCAGTCTCTCCTGCTCCTGGCACCCCAGACCCTACTACCAAATGTGACAGCAGGTTCCCACTAGGCCCCCAGCTTGCACTTGCCCCTCCTTCTAGTCCCACCTGGTGGCAAATCTTGGGCCCCACATGCTGCTGAGAACTCTCCTCCCTACCCCCTGCCTGCTGCCCCAGCCTCAGGGCCCCTCCCTGCCCCAGTCTTACAGATACTGGCCTTGCACCTAGGCCTCCTCCTTGTCCCCTGCACCCTGCTCTCCCTGGTCTGGGGAAAGCTTTCCTGTCACTCAGTCCTGCGTATCTTTTCCTCAGATCCCTGGTCATTCATCACGATGTACCTCGTTTCCACCCATCCCAGGGAACCGTCCCCAACCACACCTGCTAGAAACTTGCTCTCTGTCATCTGGGCCCCCTGATATCAGGTTGTTTATGTCATTGATATCAGGTTGTTCATGTCCTGCCTTGTATTCTAGAACTTTCCAAAAGGTTGAGACTGTCTTTGCATTAAGAGGCAGAAAGAGAGGTTAAACGAGAGATGGATGAACCAGCGCCGTACCGGCTGTGTGACCAAGGGCCCACGCTGTACAGCAGGGACCCCAAGGGCCTCATCTGTAAAATGGGCACAGCACAGCCCTCCATCCCCAAGGCGGTGTGTGTCGTCTTTGGGCCTGAGAACTCTATGCCCACCTCCCTCCAACACCTCCCACGTGATGGTGATGTGCCCCACCAGGCCTTGGGTGCCAGGAGATCGGAACCTGGGGGTGCAAACACTCCGAGCGCAGCAGAGTGCTGGGCACATGTGCACAGGAGCTCGGGGAGCACAAGCAGGTGGCTCACCGTGACCTCATGGACCCCTCTCCTTGTCAGCCCCCAGGCTGTCTTCGTGGACCAGCTTCTGTGGCCTGATGGAACGTGCTCTGTAGAGCGGAGCCTTCCGTTCTCCTCAGCTGAGTTCTGTGCTGCTGGCTTGCCCTTGTGGCGCATGGTTGGGTCTTGGTACACTAGGCTTCCTACAACCTCAGGCTTGAAGGGACTTTAGGAGGGTCCCTTCCTGTAGCCTGTTGACCCATCTCCCTTCCCCCACTGAACTCCCTGGCTGGTGACACAAGAGGAATGCAGCCCAGCAGGAGACAGGCACACTGGTTGTTCTGGGAGGAGATCAAGAAGAGCAATGGGGACCCAGAGGCCGCTGAGACAAAAGGGCTGGAGACCCCTGGAGGAGGGGCCCGGGCCTCCTTTTAAAACAGCTGTGCTGCTCATTTCAGTTCAGCCAGCCCTGGGGGAAGGAAGGCCTGGGTGGGGGAAGGGCCATGGGAGCTCTAAACATTGTCTTGAACTCTTCTACCCCATCTGTCTGGCCTGTGGAACCAGGATCAAAGTCAGAGGGCCACATCAGGCCCCTAGTTGTTTACATCTCTGGACTGAGATCCAGAGCAGGGAGTTAGGATGCATGTGATGTTTGGGGCCCCTGCCGTTATACAGCAGGCTTGGGTGTGGAGCCAGGAGAGAGAAAGACACCTGTCTCCCCTGACTTGTTCCCCTCTTTTATCAGTCTCCCCTCCTAGAGCAGAGCAGAGTCTCCTCCTTCTTTGCAGGTGTGTATTTAGGACTCTGTAGGATCCCTTTTGGGCTACCTCTGGAGTAGTGTGCCCTGGCAGATACCCTTTGGGGGTGGGGAACCCAGGGTGACTCACTGGCTGAGGGGCCTCCCTTTTGTGGCCCAGCTGGACCTGGGCAGTAGGAGGCATGGGCCAGAGGTGAGATTGTGCACTCACCTGATGACCTGGGCTTCCAGTGGGGATCAGTGGCCACATTCTGACTGTGCCTTTCCCACAGGTCCCTCAAGAGGAGCGAACCCGTCAACCCATACCACGTGGGTTCCGGTTGTGTCTTTGCACCAGCAACCAGCGCTAACGACAGTGAGATATCCAGCGACGCGCTGACAGATGATTCCATGTCCTTAACGGACAGCAGCGTGTGAGTACCTGGCCACCTCCCCCATTGCTTCTCCCCCTCGCCTGGCTTTGCATCCCATCTGTGTGAGTGTGGACTTTGGTTCCACGGAGGGGACTGTGACAGTGGCGTGACTCTGTTTGAGGGGAGTGACATGGTAGTTGAGTGGCATTAAGCTGGGAGCTTGGAGGGAAGTTGAGGTGGCAGCAGAAGAAAACCAAAATCCAGCAGAAGGTCAAGATGAGCCTTCCTAGACTTCTGGTTTCCCTGTGGGAGCAGTTGGCCTTGAACTGGGCTGGAAACTCAGGTTCAAAACCAACAGGTGGGACACAGGGTGGAGCTGGAAGAGTTCCTGTCTAGTGTTCATTATTTTTTTGAGGAAAAGACATGGGGGGGAGGTGAGGAGGGTGGTTCAGAAAGCCAGATAGCTCCTGAAGGGATGCCTTGTGTGTGCAAGGTGCCCACATGGAGGTGTTCCAGTGGACATTGTTCAGTTCAGTAAACATTGGTGGAGGGCAGACTGTAGATTCTGGGGATTCTAAGTAGAGGCTTTTTTCAAAGTGATACCTGATCTTGGGTCATTTACAGGTGGGTGGGTGGCTTTGATTTTTTTTTTTTTTTTTTTTTTTAAAGTAACAAGTCACTGAGGTGGTCTGCTGGGATCAGGAGGTCAGCTGGTGAGATCACGCTTTGAGTTCAAGGTCATTTGAAGTTGAGCTGTAGTTCTCTAGATGAAGAGCAGCAGTTCTCCATGGATCTTGTAGGGATGTGTGTAGGGTGGGGGGGTGTCCACATTTCCTGCCATCCTTTGAGGTTTTGATGTAGGAGACTCGTGTGGAACCTGAGCAAGGGCACAATTCCCCAAAGGCTCTTTATTCAACATCGAGTTGAGAATCAACATTCCAAAAATGGTCTTTGAGGCTTTTCAGCAAATGTTCTGGAGTCAGAATTTTGCCTGCTAAGGGGAACAGTTTTGAAAGGCAAACCATTGAGCGGTGTTAAGGTCTGGCATACTTATTTAGGCTTTGTTCTTTTTAGCTTCCTAACACTGGAGATCTATTCTTCCCTTTTGTTGGAGACTATCTGGTTTCTCTTGGCCTCTGTTGTGTGGCCTGTGGCATAGGACCAGTTGGAGAGAACACCGAAGCTAGCTCAGGATGCTACTCTTAGTTTTCCTGGTGGCTTTTATTGTGTTACCTCAAATTTCTTTGTTAGAAAAAGACAAGAGATCCCTGGGTGAAAAATTTCATTTTAATTAAAGAACAGCATTTTGGCACTAGTGAAAATGGAGCAAGTAGTGGTTCATCCACTTGGAGGAAAGGTTTCACAGAGGGGGGGTTTCCATATTCACTGAGCGCTTTGAGTATCCATATTTGAAAAAGATTACTCTTTGATGGACCTATTTCTCACATTGCATTTTGCTCTATCTTTACTGAATAGTATTAGACAAGGTATAGTTTATTTCTTGATAATCTAAAAAATTAATAGCAAGATCTGTGTTCACACTCTTGCACCATTACCTCATAGGCTGTGGGGTTCTTTCGGGCCACCTACCTCTATATGTGTCGATCCCCGCTTTAGGTCATTTTTCTCTTTTCTCTTTGTCCCTTTCCCTACTGTCTGTGTGCTTGCTTGTAGCAAATATTACTCTTAAGCATTTATTAATTTGTGGATTGTGTGGGAATCTTCATGCTGTGTGCAAAATAAGAGCAAATTGAAACTGAATGGAGGCATTAAGGGAATCTCCTAACTCCAGTGCAGTTTATTTAAGACTGGGAGGCTTCTGTTTAGATTTCTTAGAGACTATTTTTGGCTTGCTTCCTGGTCCTGGCTGCATTTCAGTCCCCATCACTGAGGTGTTATTTTGGGTTCATGATGAGATAACTCGGGTGTGGTCCCCTTACTTGTTTGTTTGATTCTCACAAGACCCAGTCAGAAAGGTAGGCAGTTACTGGTGACTTCATGATGAGGTAGGAAATCCTGCTGCATCCCTGGCCACTCCACAAAAGCAGAACAATGGTCCCTGCCTGATGGGGCCCTCACCCTTTGCCCACTGTGCCTTCCCTGAGCACGAACCTTTCTTTTTCCCCAGCATGAACATTTTTACCATGAGCTGTGTTGATGTGACCAGTTAGTTGTTCATGAGACCTTTAAGTCACTTTGGGTTTCTTTTTTTATTTTTGGTTAGTGATTGGAATGCTTTTTAAAACACGGGTTTGGGTGGAGTCAGAGGAAGGGAGCATGTTCTAAAAGCTCTCCTTGCAGCCCCCAGTTTACTCCTTGATTTCATTTAGAAGTGACTTTAAAGGTCTCGCCCCTTTCTGCATTAGCTGTAGCACTTTGTGGACTTCAAGTGTGGGGAATCCACACGTTAAAGCCTCAGAAAGATTTGTAGGCCACTGATCCTGGGTAGCAGGAGGTGTTGTGGAGGCCAGTAAAGAACACCGGTACAGAGACAAGCAGGAGAGTCCATCATCTTGCATCTTTCTCTCGTGCACAGCAGATACCATGGGGCTCCTGATGGCAGAACCTCTGGGTGTTATCACAAGGTGTTGTAGGTGTAGCTGTCTTGATCCATAGTGAGTAAACCAGGCAGCCTAGAGAAAGTACCTGTGAGGCCCAGAGACCTGGGGGGTTCATGGCATCCTTGGGTGGTTGAAAGCCTTCTCCCAACCAAGTGAGCAGACTGTTAGACTCACTGTCATTCAGTGTATAGACCAACTGCAAGTGCAGCTGGCACTTGATAACCCCCAAGTGTGGATATCACCCACACTTGGGGATTATTTGTCTCATGCTGCCTGTGATGGGGGTTGAAGGGTCTCCAGAACCAAGAGCCCACTGGATGAGGCTTACTAACACTTTAGAGGTTCCTGAGAGTCTCAAGCTGCCATTGACTGCCAGGGATGGGTCCCTTGGGGTCACCCCACTCTGCTGAACAGACTTGGTATGGACTAAAAGCTTGGTGTGATGTGAGGCACTTTCTGGCCTGCTGGCCCCGGGTGTGTGTGATCTGCCCTGTCTCGGGCGGTCACCCGGGATTCCCAGGGCTGGGATTAGACCCCCTCTTCAGAGCTCTGCCAATTGTGGGCCTCGTGCAGATGAGAGTGCCAAGCGAGAAATAAAGTGTGTGGGGATGAAAAGCTGCACTGAATCGCTTTCAGCCCATTGTTCATCCGGGGAGCTTAGAGGGGATAAGAGGGTAGCAGGCCCCTTTGAAATTTCCTTGAGCAAGTGAATAGGAGCGCCCCATAAAGCATGAAAAGAGCCCCGGCTGTTTCTCCTCTCACAATGGCCAGCATGGGCAGCCAGGGGCTGAGGGGCTTGGGGTGGGGGGGTTGGCTGCCCTGCTGGGAGTTGGGAGGGGACAGGGCTGGGGAGGGCGACCAAGGGGGTCACAGGCAGTCTTCAATAGACTCCAGAAGGTTGGAGTTCATTAGACACAAGCCCAGGGAAGCAATCGTCTCATTTGCGACAGAACCAATTAAGTCCCGGAGGCCTTTGCAAGCAGCCCGGGTAGAAGGTGGAGCAGGGCTGGTCTGTACTTGGTTATTTGGAGGAGCCGGACAGCAAGGCCTGGATATGCAGAGCAGGCAGGGGCTTTGAAAGAAATCATTGCCTTCTCCCAGAGCCTGCTGCTGACTTCTGTTTTCCCGCTAAGTAAAAAGCCCTGTTAAAGATGGCTGGGGATTTGAGTCTCCATTATAGGCTTCTGAGAAAGCTGTTTTATGAGCCTGTCACTCAGAACCTGTATTCTTGGAAGAAATGGCTGCCTAATGTTTTTGTTTTTGTTTTTGTCTCAAAAATATGTTTGAAAGTTAACTGACAGACTTCCAGCAAGATCCTAGACTGCAATCCTTGGAGCCTTGGGGGCAGAAGGAGTGCAGGGCCACTCCAGGGTATCAGGCTTGGGAAGACGGAGCACGGGAGCCAAGGACATCAGAAGCAGTGGCGCTGTGCCACCCAAATAGAGCCTGGTGTGCAAAGAGGGCAAGGATTGGAAGCCAAGCCAACGGCATGGAGGGCTGTCTCCTCTTTGTGTGTGGAGCTGCTCCTGTAATTAGAATCAGCTACATTTGTAGGTTGCTTCTGCTCTGAGTGTCCCCAAATCGGCACAAGATGATTTCCTCCCATTCCACATGGGGTGACGTGATTTATTGTATTTATTTATTTATCTTTATTCCCTTATATCTTATTTATGGGGGTTTGTTCTGGACACCAGGGAATGCATCCAAGTGGACTTCAAATATTACCTTATCTTACAAACCAGGCTTTTGATGTTGGCTGTGATCGGAGGCTGCCTCAGAGTGGCTGCCAAATGCAGATGCACATGGACGCGCGTGCGCATGAGCCTGCTATTTCAAAGCCACCGGAAAACGACATTCAGGTTAGGTCGGGCACAGCGGAGTCAAAAGGCTCAGTTAATTGGCTTGGCTTAAATGGCAGCTAAGTGGAGTCCACACTTCAAAATCAGTGCTCCCCAGAAACAGCTGGGCCTGGCAGCAGGCTCGTTAGCTAAAATGGTTGTAATTAAAGGAGACTGTAGAGGGACCGGCGCTCTGATGCTCTTCAGTCCACAGCTTTGAGCAGCCAGGAAACTGATCATAGACTTCTAGAGCTTGAGTAAAAGAAGAGAGGCCCCCTTTTGGAATGAGGGACTGTTTGGGAAGAAGATTCTCGGCTAGGAGAGTTAAAGCCACATTTCCTTGAAGGTGCCTGTAAATTCCTTTGCGCCTTTCCAAGCGCAAGTCTCCTCTGTCTGCTCTGTTCATGAGTTGACTTTCACGCATTTGGATCCTTCACCTGTCCTGGGTGCCCTGGGTGTCCTGGGGGCGGGACGGGGTGCACTTGAAATCATTTGGTTCTCTTGCGTTCAGTCTGGCTGTCACTTGCTTCTCCTGCTGTCTCCTACCCTAGACCCTGTTTTCTTTTTTTTTTTTTTCCTGCCTTGCATGGAGAGAGCAGAAGAGGTATAAAGCCTTACTTACCACTGGTTTCCATTCAAAAGGAAAGAAGAGGAAAGTGAAGACTTTGGAATCTGAAGGGCAGTGTTAGTGGGGAAGGAGGAAGGAGTCTCCTAGGACTCTAGGGTCCCTCTGGTCTGTGGGGGTGCTTGCTTATTGCCCCCAGGATTGTCAGGAGGACTGGAACAGCCATCCACCCTTAGGTCCCCGAAGGAGAGCTGGCCGGGAGAGGGCCATGAACATCACCTGCAGCCCTGGTGATGTTGATTAGACCAGCACAATACCCAATTAATCGGTGGGATCACCACCACCACCCACATTCCCAGACCAGTGTGTACTAAGTGGTGGAGAGGACCTTCTAGAACCTTCCTCAAATGTCCTCTTTGTTCTTTCAAAATGTCAGGTGACTCCTTGGGGTTAGGAAATGGTACCCCTACGTTCAGACCCTCAGGAAGTTCGGCTCTTCTGGTTGGGCTGGGAGTGGCATCTGGAATGATGACCCTAACAGTGGGCTGCTGAGTTAAGGACAACTGTTTTGGAATTCATCAATGGCTTCAATTTGATCTTGGGTCTAACAGCTACCAATTATGACTTCAGGCAAATTATTATTTCTGGTTACCTGGAGAATGTGTGTTCATTACGGTTCTCGTGAGAAGAAAGTCTGATGATTTGTCAGATGTCCAAGCCAGCATCTGGCCCCAGTAGGAACTCAGTTTGTGGGAGCTAATGTCCTTGGATTGCAATCAGTTGCCTTGGGTGGGAGTTGGTTCCTGGGCAAGCTAGGTGTGCTCATGAGAATCCAGTCTTCTGTGTCTGGCAGACTCTCCCAGCTATGAACACTGAGTTTCAATAAATAAGCTTCAGGTGACTCAGTAAGTTGCGCGACTTAGAGCCTTATGTCCTTCTCCCGCTTCAAGGGCCTGGGCAGGTGCAGCCTCAGCAGGTAGCTAGCTGACTGGGAGACCTGCTTCCCATGGGTGTGCTGGTTAGCCAGCTTGCCCTTCCCACAGTGCGCACTCTCCACTCGCTATCTTTTCCCCTTTCTCAGGGGCCAGGCAGGACTCACACTTGGAAGTTCTTACCACCCGTCAGCCAGTTCCTCTGGGTGCTCCCTCGGTGTTCTCAGGCCCTGTTCATGGTCAGCACTGCTGATACACCAAAGATGTCTTTCTTCTTTTCACCCTATGATGAGCAGAGCGCCAGGGAGAGGGAGATAGCCAGAACCTGACTTCAGGATTTCCAGCACCCAAGGGGACAACGGAGGAGTCACTCCTGAACCATCTACTGCTTTCAAGAATGAAAGGCTTTTCTAAAAGGAATTATAGCAACTCCAGGTCATTGTTTAGTGTATGCTAGCTTGAGTGGAGGCTTTCTTTTTAAAAACTCTTACATTTGGTAATGTTTTTGTTTTTAAATAGAAGGATGGACATATGGGCCCGTAATTCCTTCAGGTTGCCCTAAGGTCACTTCTCAAGAAGGACTTCCTTGACCCCCTCCCCACAATTTAAAATTGTAACTTCCCCTGCTCAGGACTGCCCCTGCTTCCTGCTGTGTATTTTATCCTTGCAGTGACTGCCTTCGGATTTCTGCTCATTGCCTTCGCCGCCCCATCAGAATATGAACTAAGAGCAACTGAATTGCCCATCCCCTTTGCCCATCAGTGTCCTCCCAGGTGCCTAGAACAAGGCCTGGCGCATAGTGGGTACTCAGATATTTTAGTGAATTGCACAGAGTGGCACACTGGAGAGCTTTTCTCTTTATGCCTACCTTGGTCCTTTGTCTTTAAGAATTTGTTTATGGGGTGCTGGAGCCAAAGGAGATCACAAAGGGATTTATCAAAAGAAGGAATTTGGAAATGATTGAGAAGCTGACTGCTGGAGATGATGCACACGTTCAGTCATACCTGGGTCATCCTCTGCGGGTCTGGTTCACATCCCTCTAACCTTTTGCTCTAGCACCATCTATAATGCACTGTTTTCCTAAACTGGAGTAGTAACAGGCTGTTGGGAGAAGAGCCAAAGGGGCCTGAGAGTCTTCTGTTTGGGGCACCTGAAAATAGGAGAGCCTTTGCTCTGTGTGAGGTTGGCTGGAGGACAAGCCAGTTCTGAGACAGCCTCCTGAGAAACAAACTTCCCAAGCTCTTTTCAAGCTGATGCTCCTGCATCTGCGAAGGGGCCAGATTCCCAGTGATGATTGATGGGCAGGATTTGGAGTTGGTTTGGCAACTTGATCAAGACGGATCCATCCCCACAGGGACAATGATCAGGTCTGGCAGTGTGTGGCCCTGTGCACTGGTGGGGTCTCGGGACAACATGTGTGAGTCAGCGCATGTGCTGCAAGCATCCTTGTGAGCCAGTGGATTTTTGTCCTTTTCTTTCCCTTAGAGATGGAATCCCTCCTTATCGCATGGGGAGTAAGAAACAGCTCCAGAGAGAAATGCATCGCAGTGTGAGGGCCAATGGCCAAGTGTCCCTACCTCATTTCCCGGTGAGTAGAGATTTCAGTGGGAAGATGGCTGTTTTCTCCAGAGCTGGGTCCTGAAGGAAAGGACAGGAAGTGGAGTGGGGAGGTACAGGAAAGGAAGAGCTGTACTTAGGGTCCCCAGGGGGAAAGGGAGAGAAAGGAAGAACAGGACAAGAGACAGAAGAATACGGTTCTTTGGAGTGTGGTGATAGTGATACAGTTATGAGGTTCAAGATGACTTATTTTTTTGAATCTTTTTACATTTCTGAATTGGAAAAGGGAAAGTTCCCTATGAGAAAGAAACCACAGTAGCTCCTTTCCAGAAACCAAGCAATGCCAGGAGATGACTGCTTAATGAACTCATTTGCATCCTCATGCAAATGGAAGCCTGCTGAGGGCAGGGAGTTTTGTGCATTCTGTATTCAGACTAACAACATTTCTGGAAACATAGCAGGTGTTCAGTAAACACTAGATTGAGTGAACAAATGGGGAGTTTAGAGGAATCTGCCCGCTTTGGAAGGAAAGCCCTGTTCCTGGGACTTCCTGTTACATCGACTGCATGGCTCAGTCATTTCAGCCGTCCGTTTATCTATTTGGCCATTTCCCTTACTAACTTCTGAATCCCTGGAGGGCAGCTGTTCTGTCCATTTCAAACCTCGGGGCTTACTTAGTACCTGGTAGTGAATCTTTGCCTAACAAATGTGATTGAATGAAGTTTTAGAGGTGAGGGTATGATTAAGCTAGTGGGTAAAGGGTTTCTCTGGAAACTTCCTTTTATTTACTTGTCCCTGAAAGCAGCTAGCACATGGTCCCCTGAACTCCAGAGCTACCCCTTAAGCATCCCCATTTCAGGGCTGTGCTTCTCAGAATAGCCTGAGATCCAGGATGCAAGGACACCCTTCCTCAGGGAAGGGAAGAGAGTGCCTAGTTTACAGCAGGTCTCTTGATAAACCCTTCTGCCAGCTTCAGCATCCAGTTGGTCTGTCTGGCTATGTTGCTTTTAGAAAATTAGCACATCCGATGCTAATCCTGTGTTGTACCAGAGCAGACCACAGCTTTCCTCTGAACACACATCACAGACAAGGGCGCACTTACTTTGTCTTAAAATCAGAACACTAAATTGTTTGGGGGTGGAGGGTGCTCCAGAATTCCCTCTCTGCCCATGCAACAATATGGATGACAAAAATTTCTGACTGGGGTGGTGGTGCTACGTGTGTTAACAATGGAAAGTTCTCTCACCCAGGCTTGTAAATTAGATGATTTTTGTCCTGGGATGTGCAAATGGACTTCTTCCACCAGGCATTTCTCCGGTGGGAACTGGGCTGCACGGAGCCAGCCTCTGTGAGAGTGGCCATCTACACAGGGGCCTTTCAGGTGTCTGAAGCTAAGTGGCTGCGGTGGCAAGGCCCGTTTCTTCAGCTGGGGAGATGCTGGCCTTTTGCAAGTGGGCTTTCTGCTCCCCCATCCCAAAGAAAAGGGCAAAGCAAGAGGGAGATGAGGAAGAAGGAGGTGGATCAAGTGGAGAGGTGGGGGATGTGGTGGGGAGAGCAGGATGACAGAAAAAGGACAGAAAGCTGGGCGGTGGGGGTCCTCTCTGTTTGCTGCTTTTGGCAAGCATCCTCGGTGCCTTTTTATATTCTGCACTTGATTTGGAGATGTTCCGTTTTCCCTTGATAGATCAGCTTCAGGCAGCCAAGCTCAGCAGTGTTCTGCTAGTAGCCTGCAGCAGCTTTCTTCATTTTCTGTACAAAGAGATAGGGAGGAGGGGAGGAGAAAAACGAGGGAGATCCAGGACAGTGTTGAGACAACACCACCTCAAAGGTGCGCAGTGTGCGGCCAGGAAATAAATTACCACTTCTTCTCTGATCTGGGGCCGTTTGACTCTTTTTTTTCCCCTTTTCCTCCCCCCCACCTCCTTTCCAATCTTACTTTTTTAATTTCCAACTCCCTTTCTGTTTAGCCTCTACTTTTTATTCCTTGAGTTGGTTTCTCTCCCCTCCCCAGCTCAGAGGGCTGCTTTTTTTTTTTTGATGTTTGACAACAGTCTTTGAAGATTTTCTACTTCAGAGTAGCTACTGATGGGCTGGTTGTACTACAGAGAGAACAAGCAGGGCCTCTCGGAGTGCGACCAACTGCTCCTGCCCAAGGCAAACGCTGGTGGGGACCATGGCTCTCCATGAGGCCGCGGCGCCCGCGCATAAAAATCCCGAGCATCCCAGGCCGCCTCGCCAATCGCTCTCCACCCAAACGTGGGGACGAGGCCCGCGAGCTCCGGCCGTGGTCCACTGCCCGTGCCCTCCCCGGGCCACTAAGCGTGCCTGTCCCTTCCCCTGTATCCTTAGAGAACCCACCGCCTGCCCAAGGAGATGACACCGGTGGAACCCGCCGCCTTCGCGGCCGAGCTTATCTCCAGGCTGGAGAAGCTGAAGCTGGAGCTGGAGAGCCGCCACAGCCTGGAGGAGAGGCTGCAGCAGATCCGCGAGGTAGCGCGGCCGCCGGTCCCTCCGTGTGTGCGCGAGTGCGTGTGCTGTCTGCGCGTGCGCATGTGCGCGACAAACCTGGACCTGGGGGCCCACCTGCCTCATGGGTCACTTCCCCCCCTGCTACCTCCCTTTCCAGGATGAAGAGAAAGAGGGGTCAGAGCAGGCGCTGAGTTCGCGGGAGGGGGCGCCTGCCCAGCACCCCCTGTCCCTCCTGCCCTCCGGCAGCTACGAGGAGGACCCGCAGACGATCCTGGACGACCACCTGTCCAGAGTCCTCAAGACCCCTGGCTGCCAGTCACCGGGCGTGGGCCGCTACAGCCCGCGCTCCCGCTCCCCCGACCACCACCACCACCACCACCACCAGCAGTACCACTCCCTCCCGCCCGGGGGCAAGCTGCCCCTCACAGCTGCCTGCCCGCTGGTCGGGAGCAAGGGCTTCCCCACGAAGCAGACCACGAAACACGTCCACCACCACTACATCCACCACCACGCCATCCCTAAGACCAAGGAGGAGATCGAGGCGGAGGCCACACAGAGGGTGCGCTGCTTCTGCCCCGGGGGCACCGAGTATTACTGCTACTCGAAATGCAAGAGCCACCCAAAGGCCCCAGAGCCCATCCCTGGGGAGCAGTTTGGGTGAGTGTCACAGAGACGGGCATGTCCTGGGTGGAGCTTCTCTGGCCAGCCCAGGCCCTGGGCAGGTAGGAGGTGAGGTCCAAGGTCCTGGACTTTTGGCTTCCAGGAGGTGGGCAGAGGCTGCTGCAGGGTGGAAGGTGTCCCGGGGGTAGATGATCTTTCCTCCTTGCACCCTGTTTGCCTGATTGTCTGATTCAGAGTCCTGGAGATTTAACTGGCTATCTGGCTGAGTGTGGCTCTTGGTTCCCCGCAGTGGCAGCAGAGGCAGTACCTTGCCCAAACGAACTGGGAAAGTCATGGAGCCAGGCCTGGCCCTGCCTTCCAGGGAAGGAGGAGCCCCTGGTGGAGCTGGGGCCCTGCAGCTTCCTGGGGAGGAAGGAGACAGGTCGCAGGATGTCTGGCAGTGGATGCTGGAGAATGAGAGACAGAGCAAGCCCAAACCCCATAGGTAAACACGGCCAGCGGGAACCTGGGTGCAGAGGTATTGTGGGCATGGCTATTTTTGCAGTGGGGGAAAACAAATGTCTGTTTGCTCCTGCCCTCTTAATATTAGACGTTGGACTGAGCAGACCACAAAAATGTCATGTTTTTGGCAATGACCCGTGTTGGTGTTATGGTAGAGTTATTTTCTTCTTCTCTCTCTCAAAGCAGAATAGACAAGTTTCTATTGAAGTCACATTTTCCAGTTTTTCTAACCCAATTTTTTTTCTTTTTTTTCTTTTTTTTTTTTTTTGCTTTCTCTTATTCCTTGCTCAGTGCACAAAGCACAAAAAAGGCCTACCCCTTGGAGTCTGCCCGTGGGTCCCCAGGTGAACGAGTCAGCCGGCACCATCTGTGGGGAGGCAGCGGGCACCCCCGACTGGCCCCTCGCCCCCATCCTTTTACCCAGGACCCTGCAGTGCCTCCCCTGACACCACCCAACACTCTGGCACAGCTGGAGGAGGCCTGCCGCAGGCTGGCAGAGGTGTCAAAGCCCCCAAAGCAGAGGTGAGTTAGAGGGGCCTTGGAAGTTGAGGCAGGGGGTGGGTTTCCATGTGAAGGCTTGGTCTATGGCTTGTGGACGGATCCTTCTTGGCTCCCTGTGTCTCAGGCCCTCCTGTGGGAGGAGGAATTGCTTCTGGCTGAGTAAGAGCCTCTTTTCCAGCCTCTCTAGAAATTGTTTAGTTACGTTCATTCTGTCAGTTAAACCAGGATCTGTTAGACAGGTCACACCTAGGAGCAGGAGGATGAGTTTTAGTAATTCCTTACAAATTCCATTCCTTACAAATGTCTTGATCATTTAAGGTGGATTAGATGAGCGTGTAAGTAGCCACGACTGGTCTTTGCAGGGCTGAGAATGTCCTGTCTTGGGCTCCCCTGGGGTTCAGGATGGCTGTTCTGAGACACGTTGCAGGCCTCCTGTAGCCCCTGTTAACATAGGGCCTTGGTTGGGTCTCACAGGGATGAAGGTTGGGCACATGTCTCTTGAGGAGGCCAAAGAGAGTAGCTTTCTCTCTGCTTTCAGTTGCCCTGGGGACAGTAGTGCACCTCATAATGCCTTTGCCCTGGCTGTGTCCTCAGGTGCTGTGTGGCCAGTCAGCAGAGGGACAGGAACCACTCGGCCACTGGTCAGGCAGGAGCCATACCCTTCTCCAACCCAAGCCTGGCTCCAGAAGAGTGA
Source organism: Geosciurus inauris (assembly GCA_004024805.1). NCBI lineage: Eukaryota > Metazoa > Chordata > Mammalia > Rodentia > Sciuridae > Geosciurus > Geosciurus inauris. The sequence continues at coordinate 7,252 of PVHX01019144.1, read as the reverse complement.
GTGTCTTTACCTAGCATTTCTGAGATGTGCCGAGTGGCTTACATTTCTGGGTACTTTGTTATCTGGAATTACTTTTTTTTGGTACTGGGGATTGAACCAACCCAGGGACACTTAACCACTGAGTGATTTTTACTTTTTGAGACAGGGTCTCACTAAGTTGCTTAGGGCCTCGCTGAGTTACTGAGGCTGACCTCAAACTTGTAATCCTCCTGCCTCAGCCTGCCAAGTCATGGGTTCCACCATGTCCAGCTGGAATTACTTTTTTTGTTTTTGGTACTGGGGATTGAACTCAGGGGCACTCGACCACTGAGCCACATCCCCAGCCCTGTTTTGTGTTTTATGTAGGTACAGGGTCTCACTGAGTTGACTTAGCACCTTGATGTTGCTGAGGCTGGCTTTGAACTTGCAATTCTCCTGACTCAGCCTCCCAAAGTGCAGGGATTACTGGCGTGTGCCACAGCACCCAGCTTGGAATTACTTTTTTGTAAAACTCTTTTTAGCATACAAGATCACCTCGATTTTTAACACCAGTGATGAGCAACAGTGAGTGTAGATGTTACCATCAGTGAGGATCCTGGAAAACAGGTCTATACTATGAATTGCATCACAACATAGGTTTTTTGGGGCTCACAGGAATGAACAGCTGGGACCTTAGCACATGGGTCGTAGGCAAAGTTGTCCTGTTCAACTTATAAGTTAGTGGTACTGGAAGTATTTTGTATCACCCCTGAACAGGAAAAGAAGGTTCTCTACTGTTGCAGATAACTGACAAGACCATCTTTTTGTTTTATGTGGTCTTCTCCAAAATTGAGCCATGATTCTTTTCAATAAGAAAACAGTAGATTGAAAAGTCTGGTTCAGTTTAATTATAGGATGGTGCATTTAAAATGAAATCTGCTCTGAGATCTAAAACAGTCTCAATAAAGTTTTCTTTCTTAGACTTTTCATCCTGAGCAGTGAGCAGTATTTGAAGTCCTGAATAAGCCACCTTCCTGGACCCTTCTGTTGTTTTAATTGGTTGACCTGAAGTCTGCCAGCTGTCCGTGCACCAGCAGCCTTTTTTTTTTAAGCTACTCCACAAAACCTCAGGATACCTGGGACTGCTGGGATGACTGGGCTACCTTAGTTGTGTTTTTTCTGTCAGAACACTGGGTGGGCTTCAGGTGTTTGGAGTGCATCTCTGCAGGTGCCCTGTTTGGGGTTTGCCTCTCCAGCGTTCCCTGGTGGGGATGAGCCCGGTCAGCTCCTGATTCTTTCTCTTCTCTCTCGCCTTCATTGGCAAGCCCCCCACTTGCACTAATCTGGAGGCGTCTGCTGTATGCCCCCATTTGGCACTGAGGAACAGGATACCAATTTATACAGCTGAAAGGAAACCCTCTTTTCCTGCATGCTCCACGCAGATCATGTGATTCTGGACTATGTGTCCGTCAGAGAGGGCTGCCTCTGACAGGAGGGCCCTGCCCCAAGCCTGGACCTCACAGCTTCAGCCTCAGTGTTAGGACACCCCATCCTGCCTCTGTATGTGTAGCTTTTCTTTAAGTGTGTATCTGGTTTAAGATGCTAAAATCTCTGTACTTCGTTTCATTTTCAGTCACAAAGAGCCAAAGAAACTGGCAGGAGTCCACGCGCTCCAGGCCAGTGAGTTGGTTGTCACTTACTTTTTCTGTGGAGAAGAAATCCCATACAGGAGGATGCTGAAGGCTCAGAGCTTGACCCTGGGCCACTTTAAAGAGCAGCTCAGCAAGAAGGGAAATTATAGGTAAGAGTCCTGTGGCTTTTTTCTGCTCAAGGGTTTGTTTGCTCAGAACCCAGAGCCAGAGGCTGGAGCAGCTGGCCTGGGTAGGCCTGGGTAGGCCTGGGTGGGGCGGGAGGGGGGGGCTTAGAAGTGACCTGGGAGGCTCTTCAGTGGGCTGCTGGGCTTTTGGTTCCTTCTCAGCACTCCCCGCACCCCAGCGGAAGCAGTACCCACAAGAGGGGGGCTGCTTGGGGGTTCTCTGGGGACCTGATGGGGCTTTTTCCTCCAAGTGAACAAGACTGGGGAGAAAAGGAGCAGCAAACTGGGAGCCGGGCATGGTGGCGCAAGCCTGTAATCCCAGCACTTAGGGAGGCTGAGACAGGAGAATCGCGAGTTCAAAGCCAGCCTCAGCAATGGCGAGGCGCTCAGCAACTCAGTGAGACCCTGTCTCTACATAAAACACAAAACAGGGCTGGGGATGTGGCTCAGTGGTCAAGTGCCCCTGAGTTCAATCTCCAGTACCAAAAAAAAAGAACTGGGGCTTGTCCATGTGGTGGAGGCTCTGTCTGAAATTGACGGACCTTCAGGGTGTGGGGCAGACAGATCAGGAGGGAGAACCTGAAAGTACCTCTCCTCTTGGCTTGGGTCTAGAGAGACCTCCACATTAGAGGCTCAGAGAAGGGCAAAGACATGGAAGGAAGAGTCACCAGGTCATTAAGGAAGGAATGCTCTTAAGGAAGAAGGGCTGGGTGTCCGGGTGGGCAAGGGTGAGCAGAGCTGGCCGCCCTTCCTGCTTGGTCCTCACACCTTCTCCCTGCTGGGCCTTGGAATGGGAACCTAACTTCTGGCCTCCTTTCGTCATCTGCAGAGTGGAAGTGTCCTGGAGAAGTCCACACTGACCTTGCTGGGCCCTTGAGAGTGTTTAAGAGCTGAAGAAATTAGGGGCCAACCCTGGGCCATTTCTTAGTTGTGTCCTCTTAATGAGAGCAACTGGTAGCTCTGCTTTAATCCTGCAGAGCTCCGCCTGCCCTTTGTCCATGGTCTTTTTCCCAAGAGAGTACAGTTGGGCTGTGCTCCATTTACATCTAGGACCAAGATAAGCAAGGCCCTGTGCAGAGTCACAGCAGGTGTCCACCTGCCACCTGCCTCCAGAGCCCGGGGGTGAGTGGAGAACCCGAATAGGGCTTAGCAACCTGTAGGGAGTGGTGGGAAGGCACTTGGCTCCTGGACAGGGACCAGCCACCCTCCCCTCCAGAGCAGGCTCTGTGTAGCTTTACCAGTCACCTTCATCTGAGAGTTGGTTTGGGTAGGGGCCAATAGTAATTCCTTTGGCAGAGGGAGGGGATGGAGGTTGGGCTGAGACCCTGCAGGTGACTGACCAGCAGGGCGTGTAGCTGAGCCTACATCTTTCCCTTTTATACCTGAGAAGAGACAATTCTGAAAAGTTATCAAAGGGCCCAGGGAACAGGCCTGGCTGCTGCTTCTTTTAATCTTGAAGAGACACAGGTGAAACTAATTACACAAGTGTGTCCCTCCAGGGATTCATTTTGATCTTGGCTTTGACTCCGCTGGACTTTGAGGGGAGCTGCAGGTGACCTTCAGGGGAGAAGAGCCACAGAACACCGAGCAGGGCTTTCAGGGAAGGTGCACTCAGCCACTCTGGCCACATCTGGCTCTGATTTTTTTCCTAAGGCACATTTAATAAGCCTGGCTTTGAAGCCCTGGCCTCCTCTTTAATGCACAAAGACTTGCACAAATGGTCGACTCTCAGATTCCTTCCTGATTGGATCAGGCTGTGGGAAGGTCCTCCTAGCTGCCTTATCTCTGTAGGGCCTGGGCTGGATTCGGTGCCTTCCTGGTGGGGTGGGGGGCACAGGGTGCCAGGCCTTGCTCCTTCCATGCTGTGCGGGCCCCAACATCTCAATTTGCACCCCCGCCCCCTTCCATAAAAAGGCCCAGTGAGGTTGGGGCTGTGGAGTGGGGACCTGGGCTGTTGAGTAATCTCCACGTGGCAGGGGTTCAAAAAGCAAACAGTCCTTCCAGACGTGCCAGACGCTATTGGTGCCAGATGTCAGAAGAAAGCAGAGTTTGCCACATAAAGCATGTTGCAGTGGAAAAGCCTGCTTCTTGGAGAAAATGAGGGCAGTGCAGCGCGTTTGAAGTCCCAGGGTGGTGAGGGAGCCCGGCCTCTCCCCCCTCTGGAAGAGGTTGGAGTTGTGTAAAAGGTCATTGCATGTTTGCCCAGAGGTGTTGAGAGCCCAGGTTGGTAAACCTAGAGGGGTTGGAGCTCCAGGCTGCTGGAGGGACTGGGGATGGGGGTTATTCTTATTCGAAAGAGTGGCTTTCAGCTGTCCCACACATAGTGAGGTCCTCCACATTTTCTAACCATCTCCTCTCAGGCTCCCCCAAGAATATTGACCCGCTCCCGGGGATGTGGAGCATTTCCCCCTGGCCAGAGCACTAAGAACAAAGGTGTTGACTGGGCCCAGCTGTTCCCTTGGACTTCGCCTTATCTTCTAAGAAAGCCTTTGGCTCACCTTCATTAGAGAGGAACTTCAAGTTTAGCTCTTAACAAAGCAGTTGTTTAGAGAAAAGGCAAAAAAGAACAAAACAAACTCCCCCCCACACCCCAGCCCTAACCCTATGAGACAATCTATGTTTTAGAGGCTCCCCCTGCTTCCAGGGGACTGTGACCTTCCCTCTGAAAGTGGCCTTTGTGGGCTGGAAGTGACAGTTTGCAAAGGTGAATTTAATCTACCTGAGGGGTCACCCTTGCTGGGAATGGGAACCAAGAGGCCCTTACTGATTCTCCTGCACAGGGACTGGCTGAGAGGACAGTGTTGTTTCCAAATATCACTCAAGAGAGGTCATCATTTGCTGTTTGTACAATTAAACAGCCTTACAGAAAGAACACCAGGAGCGCTCAGGAGCCTGGCCTGGCAGGGCAGCGCAGAGGCTTTTACTCTTTGACTTGGAGGGGGAGGAGGGGGAGGAGGCAGGAACATGGAGGCCATGGGGGCCAGTGCTGGATGCTGGGACAAGTCTGAGCTGGCTTGCCTTCTGCCTGGCTGGGCCAGGGACCATTGGCACTTGGGTCCAGGAGGTGGGAAGGGTGAGCAGCCTCTGGACGGATAGATAAGCTGCAAGTGTGCCTTGTGCAGATGCCTGCGGGTTCAGGCTCCTCTGTTGGGCTGGCGGAACCTGGAACTGAGTCCAGTTCTGTCTGAAAGATACCCTCCCCACAAGCCTGGCTGCCACTGCAGGTAGACCCCAGGCATTTGCCCTTGCCATTCTCCCCCAAAAAAGCGGGAGAAAGAAGCAGCTCTGTTTCCCACATTGCGTGCACCTGGGCAGTGGCAGGTGTGAGTTGAAGGCCACAGCCTCTGAGGTGCTGGTGGGAGAGGCCAGGTGCGGGCTGCTGAGTGGGAGACAGCCTTCCTCTCCACGCGTCTGTCTGATCCATTTGGCCAGACAGCCCCAATGGCCCCCTTAATCAGATGTGGACAGTGGTTCACCTGCATATGCACTGCTGCAAGTGCACACCTTTAGTCCTGCACACGTCTCTCTAAACAGTGTGAGAAGATGCAGTTTCAACAAGCTTTTCTGGTTTTCCTTTTAAGGTATTACTTCAAAAAAGCAAGCGATGAGTTCGCCTGTGGAGCAGTCTTTGAGGAGATCTGGGATGATGAGACGGTGCTCCCGATGTACGAGGGCAGGATTCTGGGCAAAGTGGAGAGGATTGATTGAGCCTTTGGGTTCTGGCTTGGGTGAAGCGTGGAGCCGAGGCCCGCATGCCCCGTCTTGGACCTAAGCAACAGCCACACAGCATTTTTGAAGGAAAATTAAACCAATGAAGAAGACTAACTCTGGGGAAGCATTGGCCACTGGGCCTTTGGGAGGGTGGGGGAGGTTGATTTTCATTATTCATGAGCTGGGTACTGAGATAAGAAAAGCCTGAACTATTTATTAAAAACATGACCACTCGTGGCTATTGAAGATGACTGCCATACATAATATATGACTTCCTAGGGATCTGAAATCCATAAACTAAGAGAAGCTGTGTGTAGCTTACCCAAACAGGAGTCCTTACTGATATTTATTGAACAGTTAATTGCCCCCAGCCCCAGTTTATGTATATGCTGCTTTAAACATGGAAGGGAGAGAGGAGGAAGTTCAGTCGTTCTGTCTGCACTTAGGAGCGGAGCTGGGAGTGCACGGATAGTTCTTGGTGAAGGAGGAATTGCGCCTGGCACTGCCATTCTCCCGGGGAGGACGGATGTCTTTTTTTGTTTTTTAAAAATTTTTAGAAATGGTGCCCTACCGTTGACACATGCAGAAATTGGTGCATTTTTTACCCCTGTGCAGCTTTGTCATAAAGGTCTTGAGGGTTGGCTGTGTTTCAATGCGGCCTTTGTGGGATGGTCGTGTTGGATGGGATGTTCCATCATGGAGGAGGGGGTGCCTTGTTGTTGGGGTCCCATGTCTTGTGGCCTCTCTCAGCAACCCCCCGGGCCAGTGACTGAGGCCTGCTGGGGTCCCTGCCTTGTGGTTCAAGCTGTGCTTGTATTGAAGTGACAGTTTTTGTTTTTTTTTTTTCAACTTAGTCTTTGGACCACAGCCATTCAGGAAACTGTCCCCCACCCCTGTTGCCACCCTGTAAATCCAGATGCGGGGAGACCTAGCAGCACCTCTCTTCCAGAAACTTCACCTTGGTGTTGGGGTTTTTGTGTTAAGTTAATCTGTACATTGTCCGCCATCGTTACCTGTACCATACATCTGTATATAGTGTACGGCAAAAGAGTATTAATCCACTATCTCTAGTGCTTGACTCTGAATCAGTACAGTACCTGTACCTGCACGGGGACCCCTCCGTGTGTCGCCCTATATTGAGGGCTCAAGCTTCCCTTGATTTTTGAAAGGGGTTTATGTATAAATATATTTTATGCCTTTTTATTACAAGTCTTGTACTCAATGACTTTTGTCATGGCATTTTGTTCTACTTATACTGTAAATTATGCATTATAAAGAGTTCATTTAAGGAAAATTACTTGGTACAATAATTATTGTAATTAAGAGATGTAGCCTTTATTAAAATTTTATATTTTTCAAAACGTTGGCCTTGTCTTTGAATCCCAGGGTGCAGCAGGACTGGGCACCCTTTCTGCGTGAGCATCTGCCATTCTTTCCCCACCTTGGATGAGCCCTTGGCTGACCTGCGCCTGCCCTGAGGTTTGGTAAAACCTATTTCCTGGTTACTGGCTGAGGCTCCGCTGGTCTGGGAGCAGGTGTGGATGATGGCATTCCCTCTACCACCTGTACTTGGTCTTCCTGCTAGGTGTGTGTCTGCAGCCTGGCCGGGCAGGTGCAGGTGGTAAGGGACTGAGGTGGGGGTCCTCCCAGGGGTATTTGCGTTTCATTCAGTATCTCAGAGGTGAAAACCCCCTCTGAAAATGGGAGGCCAGGGGACTTTGAAGTCTTTGCCAACCTGCCACCTTTCCCTTTCTGGGGAGGTTAATG
>PVHX01019143.1:0-35144 GCA_004024805.1 Geosciurus inauris | reverse complement strand
TTTTTTTTTTTTTTTTTTTTTTTTGCTGAGAAGAAGCTTTTTAGTTTAAATGCATCCCATTTATTGATTCTTGGTTTTATTTCTTGCACTTTAGGAGTCTTGTTAAGGAAGTCAGGGCCTAGTTCAACATGATGAAGATTTGGGCCTGCTTTCTCCTCAATTAGGTGCAGGGTCTCTGGTCTAATTCCTAGATCTTTGAAACACTTTGAGTTGAGTTTTGTGCATGGTGAGAGATAGGGGTTTAGTTTTATTTTGCTGTGTATGGATTTCCAGTTTTCCTAGCACCATTTGTTGAAGAAGCTATCTTTTCTCCAATGTATGTTTTTGGTACCTTTGTCTAGTATGAGATAGATGTATTTATGTGGGTTATTCTCTGTGTCTTCTATTCTGTATTATTGGTCTACATGTCTATTTTGGTGCCAATACCATGCCATTTTTGTTACTATAGCTTTGTAGTATAGTTTAAGGTCTGGTATTGTGATGCTTTCTGCTTCACTTTTCTTACTAAGGATTGCTTTGGCTATTATAGGTCTCTTATTTTTCCAAATAAATTTCATGATTGCCTTTTCTATTTCTATAAGAAATGACTTTGGAATGCACTGAATCTGTATAGCACTTTGGGTAGTATGGCCATTTTAATAATATTGATTCTGCCTATCCAAGAGCATGGGAGATCTTTCCGTCTTCTAAGATCTTCTTCAATTTCTTTCTTTAGTGTTCTGTAGTTTTCATTGTAGAGGTCTTTTACCACTCTTGCTAGATTGATTCCCAAGTATTTTTATTTTTTTGAGGCTATTGTGAATGGGATAGTTTTCCTGATTTCTCTTTCAGAGGACTCATTGCTGATGTATAGAAATGCATTTGATTTATGGGTGTCGATTTTATATCCTACAACTTTGCTGAATTCATTTATTAATTCTAGAAGTTTTCTGGTGGAATTTTTTGGTTCCTCCAAGTATAATATCATGTGGTCTGCAAATAATGATAGTTTGAGTTCTTCTTTTACTATTCGTATCCCTTTAATTTCTTTCATCTGTCTAATTGCTCTGGCTAGAGTTTCAAGGACTATATTGAATAAGAGTGGTGAAAGAGGGCATCCCTGTCTTGTTCCCATTTTTAGAGGGAATACTTCCAATTTTTCTCCTTTTAGGATGATTTTGGCCTTAGGTTTAGCATAGATTGCTTTTACAATGTTGAGGTATGTTCCTACTATCTCTAGTTTTTTTTAGTGTTTTAAACATGAAAGGGTGCTCTATTTTGTCAAATGCCTTCTCTGTATCAATTGATAAAATCATATGATTTATATATTTAAGTCTATTGATGTGATGGGTTACATTTATTGATTTCTGTATGTTGAATCAACCTTGCGTCCCTGAATTGAACACCACTTGATCATGGTGCACTATTTTTTTAAATATGTTTTTGTATGTAACTTGCCAAAATTCTATTGAGAATTTTTGCATCTATATTCTTCAGGGATATTGGTCTGAAATTTTCCTTTTTTGATGTGTCTCTGGTTTTGGTATCAGGGTGATACTAGCCTCATAGAATGAGTTTGGAAGGGTTCCCTCCCTTTCTATTTCATGGAATAATTTGAGGAGAATTGGAGTTAGTTCTTCTTTGTAGGTCTTGTAGAACTTGACTGAGAATCTGTCTGGTCCAGGGCTTTTCTTGGTTGGAAGGCTCTTGTTGGCATCTTCTATTTCCTTGATTGTAATTGATCTGTTTAAGTCATTAATGTCCTCCTGGTTCAGTTTGTGTAGGTCCTGTGTCTCTAGAAATTTATCAGTGTCTTCAGGGTTTTCTATTTTATTGGAGTATAGATTTTCAAAATAGTTTCTAATTATCATCTGTATTTCAGCAGGGTCTATTGTGACATTTCCTTCTCCATCATGAATTTTAGTAATTTGGATTTTTATCTCTCCTTCTTTTCATTAGAGTGGTTAAGGGTTTGTCACTTTTACTTATTTTTTCAAAGAACCAGCTTTTTGTTTTGTCAATTTTTTGAATTATTTCCTTTGTTTCAATTTCATTGATTTCAACCCTGATTCTAATTATTTCCTGTATTCTACTTCTTTTTTAAAAAAATTTTTAAAATAATGTCTTTATTTTATTGCTTTGTATGTGGTGCTGAGGATCGAACCCAGGGCCTCACACATGCAAGGCAAGTGCTCTACTGCTGAGCCACAATCTCAGCCCTGCATTCTACTTCTTTTGGTGTTAATTTGTTCTTCTTTTTCTAGGGCTTTCAGATGTAGTGTCAAATAATTGATTTGTTGACTTTTACTTCTTTGAATATGAGCTTAATGCAATGAACTTTCCTCTTAGCACTGCCTTCATAGTGTTCCAGAGATTTTGATATGTTGTATGAGAGTTCTCTTTTACCTCTAAGAATTTTTTTTATCTCCTCCCTGATGTCTTCTGTTACCCATGCATGATTTAATAGCATACTATTGGGTCTCCAGGTGTTGGAGTAGTAGGTTCTTTTTTTAAAACTGCCATTAAATTCTGAATTTATTCCATTATGGTCAGATAGAATGCAGGATAGTATTTCTATTTTTTTTGTATTTGCTAAGACTAGCTTTGTGGCATAGCATATGATCTATTTTGTAGTAAGATCCATGTGCTGCTCAGAAAAAAAATGTATTTGCTTGTTGACAGATGGAATATTCTATATATGTCTGTTAAGTCTAGATTATTGATTATTCTATTGAGTTTTGTAGATTCTTTGTTTAGTTTCTGTTTGGAAGATCTATCCAGAAGTGAGAGAGTTGTGTTAAAGTCGCCCAATACTATTGTGTTGGGATCTATTTGGTTCTTGAATTTGAGAAGGGTTTCTTTGACGAACATGGCTGCCCCATTGTTTGGTTCATAGATATTTAAGATTGTTATGTCTTGTTGATGTATGATTCCCTTAAGCAGTATGGAATGACCTTCTTTATCTCCTTTTACTAACTTTGGTTTGAAGTTCACTTTATCTGATATGAGGATGGAAACCCCTGCTTGCTAACACAGTCCATGTGAGTGATATATTTTTTTCTATCCTTTCACCTTCACTTCGTGAGTGTCTCTTTCTATGAGGTAAGACTCTTGGAGGCAGCATATTGTTGGGTCTTTTTAAAAAAATCCAATCTTCCAGTCTATGTCTTTTAATTGCTGAGTTTAGGGCATTGACATTGAGTGTTATTATTGAGAAATGGTTTGTATTCCCAGACATTTGGTTTATTCTTAGTTTTTAACTTGACTAGGTTTCTCCTTTGATTGGCCTTTCCTTTAGTTCAGTTCCTCCCATTGCAGCTTTTTATTGTTGTTTTTCATTTCCTCCTCATGGAATATTTTGTCAAGAATGTTCTGTAGTTCAGGCTTTCTTGCTGTAAATTCTTTTAATTTTTGTTTATCTTAGAAGGTTTTTATTTCATCACCGAAGCTAAAACTTAATTTTGCTGGATATAAGATTCTTGGTTGGCATCTGTTGTCTTCCAGAGCTTGGTATGTTTTTCTAACTCTTCTAGCTTTAAGAGTCTGGGTTGAGAAGTCTGCAGAGATCCTAATTGGTTTCCTCCTATATGTAATCTGATTCCTTTCTATTGTGGCTTTTAAGATTCTCTCCTTATTCTGAATGCTAGGCATTTCCATTATGATGTGCCTTGGTGTAGATCTGTCATGATTTTGTACATTTGGTGTCCTGTAAGCCTCTTGTATTTGATTATCCAATTTGTTCTTCATGTTTTGAAAATTTTTTGATATTATTTCATTGAATGGATTGTGCATTCCTTTGGTTTGAAATTCTATGCCTTCCTGTATTCCAATAACTCTTAAATTTGGTCTTTTCATGTTATCCCATAATTCTTGGATGTTCTATTTATGGTTTTTTTTTTTTTTTTTGTTTGTTTGTTTGTTTTTTACCATCTTCACTATGTGGTCAACTCTATTTTCAAGATTAAATATTTTGTCTTCATTATCTGAGGTTCTGTCTTCCAAGTGATCTAATCTGTTGGTGATGCTTTCTATTGAGTTTTTAATTTGGTTTATTGTTTCTTTCATTTTGAGGATTTCTGTGGTTCTTTTTCAGAATCTCTATCTCCTTAATGAAATAATCTTTTGCTTCCCGTATATGCAAAAAAATACTTGGTTTCACAAATGTTGGGGATGTGAGGGTGCAAAAAGAGTGAGAGAGAGAGAAAGAAAAAAAAGAAAGAAAGAAAAGAGAAAAAAGGAATATCAGGGAAAAAATTAAAAAATGAAAGTCTCAATGTAAATAAACAGGATTGCTTTTGCTCTCTTATATCATTCTTTAAATCACAGAACATTTTAATTATGTAGATCCTGAACTCCTTCTCTGACATTTCTTCTGCTGTCCTGACCATGGATTCTAATAATGTAGTATATTGGTTTGTTTGAAGCACTTTCTTCCCTTATTTTTTCATGTTGTTTGTGTGTCTTTTCTTCTAGCACTGCAGATCTGAGGTGTTACACTTTTTATCCTATAGGCTTATTGTTTCCCTACAGGGTTCCAATACCTCTCCTTTAAGGGGAAGACCAATATTGATAGATCTCAATACAAATAATATAGAGTTTCAAACCAAGTAGCTCCTAATGGCTCCTAAATACATTTATGGCTTAGTCACAATATACAGAAATTATGAGTTCAGTTAGCATCTACTATATAAACAATTGGTTTGCATAAGGGTCTACAGTTTCTGCTGGTGGGCTAGAGAGAACCGAGGATGGGGTGTAGGATGAGATGTTAGGGCAGTAGAAGTGAGGATATAGTTATTAGATTCTAGAAAGCATGAAAGAGGAATCCAAAAGAAGTTAGCTATTAGTAGAAAGGAGAGAAAGAGTTTGGGGAAGACCAGTAAGTAGGAAGAAAATAGAGTACAACTAATGAAGAGACATAAAAATTAAGAAAAATAAAACACGTACAGGTGGAAGTTACTAGACTATCTAATACAACTGTAGCATACTAATCAGATATCCCAGTCTACCATAGCCTAATGCATAAAAAATACTTGGTTTCACAAATATTGGGGATGTTAGGGTGGGAAAAGAGTAAGTGAGTGAGAGAGAATATTAAAAAATGAAAGGAAGAAAAAAGAAAAAAGGAATAGGAAAAAATTTAAAAATGAAAGTCTCAATGTAAATAAACCCGATTGCTTCCCTTCTCTTCCAGTAGGTAGACTTGTCTGTTGATTACTGGTATCTACCCACTCGGGTGACAGATGGTGAAGCTGTAGTCTCACAAAGAAGCTGTCTGCTTTAGAGATACAGTGAAGGGCTGGGCTGGGCGGTGGTGTTGGGTGATGTGTTCAGAGATGCATACTGTGGCATACTGTGCTGAAGTAAAAGTTTGTCTCCAGATCCTGTCCCACATCCCCAGGTATAGGCAAACAGGGAGGTTCCACCCTGGTGGATGGAGATCCACACAAGAGCAGCAGCCAGGGGTCCTGAATGGGAACCAGGGGTCCCACGTGGGTGGGCGACCCAAGGTCCTATGGGGTGTGTGGGCACTGGAGCCAGGGATCCTGTGCAGGAGCAGGCTTTGCATGGGGTCAGAGTCCTGCACTGGAATCCATGGCTAGGGTCCTGCGCCAGCTTGCAGCTGGAGTCCTTTGCAAAGGCTGGGGCTTGGCAACCTTGTAGGTACACCAGTGGAGCTCCTGTGTGGAGGCAGCTGCCCAGTGTTCTCTAAAAACTCACTGAGAAACATTGTTTCCACTACTTTAAAACTCTGTCCTGGAGAGAATAGGAATGCTGCCTGCATCTGTCTATGCTGCCGTCTTGGAACCAATCTCTCATTCATTCTTAATATTAAGTATTCCATGTTAAAATTAGTGTTTTATTTGTCTCCTGATTAAACCCTAAATGACACCTTTTTTTAAAAAAACTAAAAGTGTCATGCATAATCATTTTATTGTTCTAAATGAATTTTAGAATTTATTTGTGAATTTTAAGAAAAATCCTTTTGGATTTCTCATTAGAATCACATTAATCCTATATATTAACTTGTGAAAACTGGTAGATTTTCCATATTGAACATTTCCTTCTAGATAAACCAGCCCAATCCTCCTTTATGTTCTTCAGAAAGTTTCTTTTCATTTTCTTCATTTAGGCCCTATAAATTTCTTGTTAACCTCTAGATATTTTTACTAACTATTATTATGAATGTGGTCTTTTCCCATTATATTTTCTATATAATTCATAAGTAAAGAATTATTTGACTGATCTTCTGTAGTTAGGTTCTCAGAGAATGAGCCTTCTGCAGAAAGCCGTAGAACTTGGATGAAGTCAGGTGTTGAAGCAAACAGTTCTGTCATAATATTGAGGTGGTGGATCTGGTCACTGACCATCTAAGCTACAAATGTAAGACTTAAACTCTTGTCTCTGTGCTAGTTACTATGATTGTATAACAAACTATCCCAATGTTTAGTGGCATAAAACAAGCATTTATTATGCTCATGGGCCAGATATTTTAGTAAGATGCAGCTTCTCTCTGCTTGATGTTGAGGGCTCATCTGGAAGATTCTAATGTTGAAGACTGGGATAATCTGAAGGCTTAGTAACTCACATGTCTCTCAGCTGATGGTTGCCATTGGCTGGGGGCCTCAGTTCTTCTCCACATTGGCTGCTTCATGCAGTATTTCCATGTAGATTAGTTCAGACTTCTGCACTGTGTGGTGGCTGGTTCCCAGTGCCTATAAAAAAGAAGAACCAGGTAGAAGCTGTGTTCAAACTAGCTTTGAAAGTTATACAGCATCATTTCCTCTTTATTCTGTTGGTTAGAGAAGTCAGAAGCACATCCTTCTTCAAGGCTAAATAAACTCTTCTTTTGGTGGGGTCTGTCAAGGTTTTAGGAGAGCTTATAGGATCAGAAATATTGCCAAGGGAATTTTTGGAAAATAGAATCTGCTACAGTAGCAAATAATATCATAGGAAATTCTTGTGCATCTCAAACTGGGAATGCTGAGTTGGTAGCACACTGTGAAGGTTAAGTTTCTCTCATAATCTTGGTGAGAGAGAGACTACTGATTCCCCCAAATTAGGAGTGCCCTATACCCAGGGCCAGGATATGTCTCCTAGTGTTTGATAACTGATCATGCTAGAACTCATGTACTTTTCCAGAATGTGATGGATACTATTAACTCCATACTCTATGCTACTCTTTCAGTCTCCATGAGCCTCTTCAACTAATGGTGTTCCAGAGGCCTATTTTTGGGATGTCTATCAACTTGCCTTTATTTGCTCAAAAGTTTGGATTTTCCTGGAATATGGAAGTCTAATTTTTATATATTTATAGATAGACTACTGAACATTTTATTGCTTCCAAAATCTTTTCAACTAATTCTCCTGAGATTTCTAGATAACAGATTCTCCAAATGATTCTAGTTTTGTTTTCTTGTTGTTTTGTTTTTTTCCCCCCCTTGTTTTTGGCCAAATTTTGCAGAAAAATAGTAGAGTGCAGATAGAAGAAGTCTTTGTCTTTTCATTGCTTTAAATGAATCTGTCTTGTTTTTGCTCTGGGTTTAGCCATTAAGCATGATGGTATTGGGTTGAGATAGATTTTATCATAATTTCAAAGAAGCAAATTCCTAATCCTCATTTGCTGTAAGGATAATTTTGTTTTAAATCAGATTGAGACTCTTTTTAGTATCTGTGGAAATTATTTTTTCTTCTTTGACCTTTTGATGTAGATGCTTTATATTAGTAAATTTCCTAACATTAAATCATACTTGAAATAAGCTTAATTTAATCATGGTGCATTTTATGGTAATCAGTCAACTACTGATAATACTTTGCATATAGATTTCACAGCATTCCATATATTTTAATATGAAGTGTTCTCATTGTTAATATTTTCTATATAGTTTGTAGTAACATTGGTTTTTTTGATCCAAAATTATTTCAGAGAGAGTTTTAAAAATTAGTGCTACTTCCAAGTGATTGAAATTTGTTTCAAATATTATTACAACTTAGCTATCAAGAAAATATGCTGTTATTTCAAAGTGTATTAATCATATTAAGCAGAGCTTAATGAATGAATGAATGAATGAATTCCAAGATCTCAGTGGCTTTACCCAACAAACATTTATTTTTGGTTATGCTATATGTGAATAAGAAGTTGGTAGGAAGTTCTACTCCAGGATTCATGTTAATGGAATGTCCACAATCTCTTGATTCTGTTACCTCAACTTGTGATTTCAGCTTTGCCTGTAACAGGGAAGAGAATGTATGGAAAACTCACTCTTTCTTTTAAAATCTTTGACCCAAAAGTAACACATGTCATTTCCATTCATAGTCTATGCATTAGCACTGATTGCATGGCTCTGTCTAACTACAGGGATATATGCTCAAGCAAATGGAAATTCAGAGGACAGAAAATGTCTGCAAAAATATCCATGAATGTAAATGGAAGATGGTTTGGGGTATCACACTAAAATTATAATGAGGTTAGATTAGATGTTAGGAAGATCATTTACAGAAGTATTTTATTGTAAATGAGGAAGACAATTTAACTATAGAGAAATTTCTCTGATTAACTGAACATTGAAAAGAACATTTAAAAAATATAAAAGAAAGGCTGGAGTATGAGGACCACAGTTATTCCTTGACCTTAAACTACCTACCTAATGAATAAAATATATGAAAAGGCTATTTTAAAAATTGTACATCAGGAAACTAAGGTTAGTGATCCATAAGAAATAGATAAAAAATTAAGTGAATCCTGTAATTATCCCAGATTACTCCTTGAAAGAATTTCCAACCTGCAGTGCTGGGAAAGGGAACCCATGTAAAGTCAGGGTTGTGGATGCAGAGGTGAGGATTTGGGAGAATTAAGATGGCTAGTATTCATAAAACTGAGTACATGAGAGGATAGAGCTGCTAATAGATGGAATTCTGAGGAACTGTAGAGGCTCTCACTCTAGTATTTAGCAGAGTACAGACAACACACATTTGTGTAGAAAGTACCTGAGGCTGAGAAAAGAACCACCTGAAAGGATTAGAGGTAACTGTGCCCAGTACTAAGACATGGCTGGAAATAGTGCCTACTACCATCAACCAGAGTGCAAAACCTTATAATTTACAGTGCATTGATAGAGAGCTCAGAGGGGTTTGCTTCCATAATTAGGAATAGTTTACCCTACTCTAAATGCTTCTCTGGTGCTACAAAACAATTTTTTTTTTTCATTTTCACAGTATATACTTATTGAGCATCTGCAATATCCCAGGCATGTCTTGGATATAGAGTTGCTGCATAAAATACAAGTTGTTCAAATTTGAACTTCAAGTGAACAGTGTTGTATTTTTTCTCTTTTTTAGCCTAAGTACTCTCTGTGTATAGTGAGATGCAGCCATCAGAACCTTTTACATTTGGTCACATTTTAAAAAATGTGATGAATAATTTTCTAATGTAGGCTAGAAGAGGCCTTCATGAGGTTTTTTATTGGTTGTTTTTAGTTATAAATGATAGTAGAATCCATTTTGATATAATTAAACAAGCATGGAATATATCTTTTTCTAGTTAGAATCTCATTCTGATGGATGTATGTGATGGTGAGATTCATTGTGTTGTTTTCATGTAGGTACACAGGAAAATTATGTCAGACTCATTCCACTATTTTCCTCTTCCTATCCACTCTCTCTTCCCTCTATTCCCATTGTCTAATCTACTGCACTTCTGTTCTTCCCCTCACTGCCCCGCCCCCATTGTCAGTTAGCTACCACATATCAGAGAAAACATTTGACCTTTGTTTTTTGGGGGCTAGCTTACCTCACTTAGCATGATAGTCTCCAGAAACCATCCATTTGCTGGCAAATGTCAGAAAGTCATTCTTTTTTATGGCTGATATTCCATTGTGTGTCTTTATCTATCCAACGGTTAAAGGGCACCTAAGTTGGTTCCATATTTTAGTTATTGTGAATTGAGCTACTATAAACATCAATGTGGCTATGTCACTGTAGTATGATGATTTTAAATCATTTGGGTATATGCCATGGAGTGGGATAACTAGGTCAAATGGTAGTTCCATTCCAAGTTCTTTGAGAAATCTCCATAATGCTTTCCAGAGTGGTTGTAGCAATTTGCAGTCCCACCAGTCCCCCACATCCTTACCAACAATTATTGTTACTTATATTCTTGATTACTGCCATTTTGACTGGAATGAGATGAAATCTCAGTGTAGTTTTAATTTGCATTTCTCTAATTGCTAGAGATGTTGAACATTTTTTCATATATTTATTGACAATTTGTATTTCTCCTGTGAAGTATCTGTTAAGTTCAATTGCCCATTTATTGACTGATTGAATTGGGTTTCTTTCTCTTTTTTTTTTTGTTTCTGGTGTTACATTTTTTGAGTTCTTTGTATATCCTGGAGATTAATGCTCTATCTGAGGTGCTAGTGGCAAAGATTTTCTCTCATTCTGTAGGCTCTCTGTTCATGTTCTTGATCATTTCCTTGCTGTGAAGAAGTTTTTTAGTTTGATACTATCTCATTTATTGATTATTGATTTTACTTCTTGCACTTTAGGAGTCTTATTAAGGAAATCAGTTCCTGAGCCAATATGTTGGAGTGTAGGATCTTCCTTTTCTTCTAGCATGTGCAGGGTTATTGCTCTAGATCCTTGATCCACTTTAAGCTGAGTTTTGTTTTATTCTATTACATATAGATTTCCAGTTTTTCCAGCACCATTTGTCGAAGAAGCTATCTTTTCTCCAATATATGTTATTGGGGCCTTTGTCTAGTATGAGGTAACTGTGTTTTTGTGGTTTTGTTTCTGTGTCTTCTATCCTGTTCCCTTGGTCTTCTTGCCTGTTTTAGTACCAATACGATGCTGGCTTTGCTACTATAGCTCTATAGTATAAATTTAGATATGGTATTGTAATGCCTGCTGCTTCGTTTTCTAAGGGCTTTTTTTTTTTTTTTTTTCTATTCTGGGCCTCTTATTTTTCTAAATAAATTTTATGTCTGCTTTTTCTATTTCCATGAAAATAGCATTGGAATTTTGATGGGAATTGCATTGAATCTGTATAGTGCTTTTAGTAGTATGGCCGTTTTGACAATATTGATTCTGCCTAT
The DNA here is from genome assembly GCA_004024805.1 of Geosciurus inauris. Classification (NCBI taxonomy): domain Eukaryota; kingdom Metazoa; phylum Chordata; class Mammalia; order Rodentia; family Sciuridae; genus Geosciurus; species Geosciurus inauris. The sequence goes on along the minus strand of PVHX01019143.1, from coordinate 24,069 downwards.
CCAAGAACATGGGAGACTTTTTCATTTTCTAAGGTCTTCTTCAATTTATTTATTTCTTTAGTGTTCTGTAGTTTTCATTATAGAGATCTGCCACCTCTTTTGTTAGATTGGTTCCCAAGTGTTTTATTTTGGGGGGGGCTAATTTGAATTGGATGATATTCCTAGTTACTCTTTCAGCTGATTCATCATTGGAGTATAGAAACATAATTGACTTATGGGTGTTAATTTTGTATCCCGCTACTTTGCTGAATTCATTCATGTATTTTAGAAATTTTCTAATGGAGTTTTTAGGGTCCTGTAAATGTAGAATCATGTTGTCAACAAATAGAGCTTGTTTTAGCTCTTCTTTTTCTATTTGTATCCCTTTTATTTCATCCTTTTGCCTAATTAATCTGGCTAGAGATTTGAGGACTATGTTGAATACAAGTTGAAAAAGTGGGCATCCTATTTTGTTCCCATTTTTAGAAGGAATGCTTTCAGTTTTTCTCCATTTAGAATGATGTTGGCCTTGGGTTTGTCATAGATAGCTTTTACAATGTTCAGGTATGATCATTTTATCTCTATTTTCTAGTGTTTTAATCATAAATGGATGCTATATTTTCTCAAATTCAAATCTTAAAATCAAACTATTTTCAAATATTTTAGCTGCACAACCACACAAGTTTCAAAAAATAGTTATAAGTATATAAAAATAATAGTTCACCACAAGGCAAAATCATAATATCTGGAATCCAAAAAAATAATTACTAGGCGTGAAAAAGCAAAAAATTTAACCAGAATTAGGAGAAAATTCAATTAACTGAATATGACTCGAGGTCAAACAGATGATAGAATTAGGAGACAAGGACATTAACAGTGTTATTATATGCATTCAAAAAGTTAAGTGATGACCTGAAAGAAATAAGACTGAAATTAAAGTTCTAGAGATAAAAGCTATAATAGCTGAGATGAAAAATACACTGTATGGGATTAATGGTAGAACAGACACCGTAGAAGAAAAGTTTCATAAATTTTAAAACATAAAGCAACAGAAACTATCCAAAATGAAACAGAGGACAATTTCTAAAGACAAATATAAATATATATAAAATATAATTTATAAAGATCCATGATACAATTTTAAGCATTCTAATAAGTCACTAGAGTCTCCAAAGGAGAGAAAAATGAGGGAACAGAAAACAATATTTGAAAAGAAATAATAGTAGAAAATACTCCAAGTTCCATGATAACTGTAAGTTCACAAATCCAAAAATTGAAGTTAACCATAACCATAAGAAACAAGACAAACCTACCCTGGCACATAATAATTTTCTCAAAACCAGTGATAAAGAGAACATCTTTAAACAGACTGAAGAAAAAGATATATTAGGTACAGAGTAATATAGATAAGTATAAAAGCAGATTTCTTATTGAAGACAACATATGATAAAATACAATGGGTAGAAAGTTTTAAAGAGAAACACCTTTAAGTCTAGAATTTTGTACCCAGCAAAAGTACTTTTTGATAATAAAGAAGAGATAAAGACTTTTTACATATGTAAAAGTTAGAAGAGTTTTACTCCAGCAGACTCACATTTCAAGAAAAGTTAAAAATAGTATTTCAGGCAGAAGAAAATAATTCTGTACAGAAACATGGGTTATAGAAGGAATGAAGAATGATGGAAATTGTCAATTATCCCCATGGGCAAAAATTGCTGGAACATGTCCTTGCATCACATTCAAACAAGATAAAATCCAACCAAAGTAAAGGAGTTGATATTTTCAAATGTGATTCTCAAGAGCAAGAAGACATTCTCAGAAATAAACCCCATATATATCCACAGAACTTCTCTTAAATACTGCAAGAATAGGATTACTGTGATGGGCTTAACTTTAGGATTTAAATGAGAAAGAAATGGACAACTGAACTAATTTGGGACTTTTCTATAAAAAAGATTAAAATGTCAGTTGTATATGTAAGCAATAATTTGCTATCAAGACTATGACTGGTATATACCTCAAGTATGTAGTCCAAGGTCATGAGTGAATAAACTATATCCGTGAAAATTGGATCATAGTATGAATACAATTTTGAAATTTGTATTTTTAATATATCATAAACATTTCTTCTATCACTTTATACATTTTAAATTTAATAAATTTCTAAAAGTCCATTAAATGGACATATCATAATTTATGTAACCTAATGTACAATCTCTTGTGTTGGACATTTAGTTTTCTCTGAAATACTAAAAGTCCTATGATAAGTCTACTTCTAGACATACATTTGTGCACATCACTGATTATTTCCTTAAGACAAATTATTTCAAAACAAAGAGTCATAGCAAAGGTGCAGATAAGATGTTGTTATATAGCAAGATTATAGAAGTTTACTTTATCACCACCAAAACAGGACAATATTTTTATACTGTCACCCTTCCCTACAATAGCTATTGAACTTCTCCAATTTGAGAGGCAAATGTATTTTTTATTGCACTAAAATTGTATTACTTTGATTACCAGTAATATGAACTATGTATTCCCATATTTTGTCCAAATTTGTATTTTCCTTTTACAAGTTACCTATATATCCTCTGCCTCCTAAATAAAATGGCATTGTAATGCAAACAAAAAAATATGAAAGAAAGAACATATGTTTTAAAACATAATAAACAAATAACATGGACCAAATTATGTTATCATAAAAGTAAATGGCCAGAAATTGAAGCTTATACAAAATAATAAAGAGTACTCTTACTAGATATAACTTAAAGATAAGAATAACAATATATTACAATTACTTTGTATTCTCTGTGATGGAGATTTATGACCAGAAATTGATGTTAGATATTACTATAAAAGAACTGAAGTCCCATCTAGATTGAGTTTTCAGAGAGCTTACTTTCAAGTGAGTTTATCCCTCTGAGACTCATTTAATTGTCAAAGTGCAAGTACTTTGATTTAGATGTGGATCTTTAGGGCATATTGAAGAAGAGAAGAATTCCTGGATATTGGAAAACTAGCAAAGGTTGCCTTGAGCTATCAAAAAGGAAAAAAAAGGGGTAGGATTTGCATAATTCATGATATACCAGTATAAAAGAGATATTTGAATTGCCATCTGGATTAAATGAGTGACCTCCATCTATGTGTGTGGTGGACTTCATAATCATCACTACCACATAAACATATATTCATGAATATTCTGTGCATTCTAATCTTGCAACAAAGAAAGTTTAATAACAAATTATTTGAAAGTAATACTGGACAATTTTTAAAAACATGCTTCATATAATGGTTGTACCCCATAGTTTGCAAAAAAAATTGGCATAAATTCTGTGACGGTTATGTGGTGAAATATGGTATCATATTCAAATTATGGACTGTAAGCTAACAATAAAATTTAATGAGAACATATGTACAAATGGAAATAAATCACCTAAATAATACAAATTGCTTGTATACAAATAGGGAGATAGAAGTGTAAAGTGAGGTGTGCTTTTGAAAAACAAGTTTCTTCTTTAATAAGGAAAAGATTGCTTAAATGACAAGAAAAATCATTTTAAAAATTCATTTTAGAGGTACAAATAAACAATTCCACTTTAGAGTGGGCAAGAGACTACCCAAATTGTCTTGTCTAAGCCTTCATTTTACAGTTGTCAAAACAGACATCAGGAGAGGTAAAGTGCTTTCCCAGCCTCCCAACAAGTTAGCTGTATGATTTAATTCTTCGTCATCTGTCATGCTGACGTTCTTCTTTTCTCTCTCTTGATTATTAGCTCTTGTGATCCAGGATCCATTTTTCCGGGAAAGGGTGAAGTTTTATCTGCTGAATGTAAGTGGTCTTTTCAGAAGAAAAATAGAGTGAACGTCTTAGTTTGAAACATGGGTTTCAGACTAGATTTAGGATTTCTGGGGAAAGAAATCTAAATCAGTGATAGGCCCAGTCACTCTGACAGTTGGTGTCACTGACCTCCTACTTGTGACACACTTGATTCTCCCTAAAGGAGAAAAACTGTTTTGCAAGCTCTTTTCCTGCCTTCTACGGAAAAGGTATTCTGCTATCCTGGCCGGCCCTCCTGGCCTGATTCACCTCTTCCACCTCAGCTGCAATACCTCTCGTCATTGACTACCCTGCAGTGATGTGGGCATTCATTCTTCTTCAACAAACTTGGAAAACTTTTATTTTCACATGATGCTCCTTTCCTGAAAGCTCTCTCCACCAGATCTGCAAAAGATTGTCTGCGGGTCTCTGTTTAGCTGTCACCTCCCCAGAGAAGCCTTCCTTGATGATTCATCCTAAAGTACCTGCCCAACTTCCTGGCTACTCTTTATCTCATTAATTCTGTTACATTTTTAAATAACATCTGTCATCATTTGAATTGATACTTTTCTTTTTATTTCTTTATACAATTATGTTTTTGTCTCTCTGGGCATTCTAAGATGTAAGCTTCACAAGAACAGGGTCCTTTAACAGTCTAGTTTACTGCTGTATCTTCAGAGACAAGAAGAGTAGCCAACTCATGGGAAGATCTCAGTAAGTGTTTGGTGAATGAATGAAATTTCACTTAGACTCCCTGTTCCTCTTCTTAAGTAGGAAGCATAATATTTAGCTTTATTTGGACCTGATATTTATGTGCATACAGGCACATATCAGAATCAGGCAGAGGAGAAGGCCTCCTCTTATTGAACTAGTTACTATGAAGCTAGTATATACCTTCATATGTGAAAGAGAAGCTAGAATTTCAGAGCTTGAAGAACTTCAAGAATCATGATTATAATGGTATGTAGCTAAAACTCAGAAAACTGAAATGACTTAGAATGACACAGATATTTCCAGGTAAGTTGAGGCATAAGGAAACTCTAATGGAGCACAGCTATTTAATTATAAGGAACATGGGTTGTCTTATTTTTTCCTTAGGAGAGCCATAAGCACCCTGTTGTAAAGTTACTCTGGCTAAAAAGCTCTGAGGAGTTTTGTGTTTGTTCCATTATTTAGGCAAATAAAATCAATTTATTATGCTCACAGAAGATCTCCTATAAGACATATGATGTGAATGTGAGAAGACAAGGTTTTCACAATTGTCACATTAAATTCCATCTTTTGTATACCTGTCAGGGTTATAAAAGCACAGATAAACATGGATCTAAGACTGAATTCATTTAACACCACTGTATAGAGAGAGATATTAGACACACACACACACACACACACACACACACAATTTGTTAGAACACTGTGCCTAAAATCACTATTTCTAGATATCTGACACTATGCTCTAAAAGGAACATTCTTGTAATTTGTACTTTGGCAGGGAATTTTTAAGTTTATAAATGATTAAACATGGAATTTTTCTGTTAAGATTTCATAAAAATACTGACTACCTTTACATTTATGCCATATTTTCATTACTTTTGGACAGGTTGTGTTGTCTTCAAAATGATGGGTTTTAAAGTGCTACTTGTTTACCATGTTAATTTGGAGAGGAATTAAGGAGGAGAAGCTATATTATTCAATATAAGCTTGAATGGAACAGCTAAGTTCTTACCCATCACATGTAGGTGTCAGGTAAGCTGGGAGCTGAATAGTCACAGAGATGTGGAGGGAACTCCTAAGTTCCTCCTGTATTATCTGTCTTAAAGTGTCCAGCCATACTGAAGGACTGATGCATTATCCTGAGTGGAAAGTGGGGACCAATGTAAATACCACTAGCTTTGGGATTTTAGAAACTTATTAGCAGTGGGACTCTGAAATACTTAACTTCTAAGAATTTAGTGTCCTTATCCATAAATTGATAATGATAATGCCCTGGCACTATCAGAGAGTTGTTACGAGTACCAATGGGGATAATCATTGTGAAAGTGCCTCATAAACTACAAAGCACCACACTGTATAAATGCATCTGTCTATGTTGGGAAGGCTGGCTGTGTCTACTAGGGGTAAGGTTAAGTATGCATTCAACTTGAAGAAGTCATGAGGCCACGTAAATGCCAGGAAGCCCTGTTTGTTTAATTGTACTTTCTCATTTCTAGGTGTATTTTATGTATGTTGCATTAGTCTGTTCAATGTGATAGAACAGAAATCTCATAGATTGTATATTATGAATAATAGAAGCTTATTTCTCACATTGTGGAGGCTGGGAAGTCCAAGATCAGTGCACCAGCAAATGATGGATATTTGGATGGTTTTCAGTCTGAGATTATTACAAACAGCGTAAATAAGGACATTTCTGAACATGTCTTTTGGTCAGTGTGTGCATCTACTTTAGTCATACCTTGAAGTGATATTGCTGACTCACAGGAGATATAGATTTGGACAAAGATATAAATTTTAACAGATGCTGCCAGTTTTCTGAAATAATTGAACCAATTTCCAATTTCCATCCCTCTAACAACATATGTAAATTACCATTGTTCACATCATTGCCAATACTTGGTATTGTCTGTATTTCATTTTGGGGTTTATTAGTTTTCCATAGCTGCATAACTAATTACCACAAACTAAGACACTTGAAATGATACAAATAACTAAGACACTTGAAATGAAACAAATGTATTTATCACAGTTTCTGTGCCTTAAGAGTACAATTTGCTAGGATCTTACAGGCTGCAACAAAAATGTTGGTCAGGCTGTATTCTCACCTAGAGACCTGACAGGCTGGGATCTGCTTCCAAGTCATTCAGATTGTTGGCAGAATTCATTTTTGTCCTGGTGCATCACTGAAGACCAGAGCTGTTTGTTGGCTGTTGGTTGGTTGGAGGCTGCACTCAGATCCTAGAATCTGCCCACATTTCCTACAGACCACTTTCTATTCCTTGCGCGTGGGCTTCTCTTAAATGGCTGCTTACTTCATTAATCTAGCAAGAGTCTCTATCTCCAGTGGCAAATGCAGAGTCTTATGTAATATAATGTAAAATAGGAATGACATCCCATCATCTTTATCATATTCTGTCAGTGAGAAGAAAATTGTTAAGTCCTGCCTGCAGTCAGAGGGATGAGGTTACACAGAGGCATAAATACCAGGTGGTAGTGATCATTGAGGGTCATTTTAGATTTTGTCTGCCACAATGAGTAAATTGTGGTTTTGCCCTATAATTTCAATTCACCTTGGAAGACTGTTTTCTCGTCAGAAGTAATAGAATAATAAAAGAATATTTGCTTAGGAAATTTGTTCTGAAACATCAAATTATTTTTCTCTCCAGTTTGTGAATTAAATTCTTGTCACCTTGCTTCAATAGTGTGAAAATAGGCTGAAGATATAGATTTTAGCTTTTGCATTCCTAAATGAAGCCTAGCTTATATATGGATTTGATATTCTGCCAGCTCAAGTATCGATGCTGTTTCAATTGAACACAAAGGACAGAGACCTGATTCATGGCTTGAGGTTTCCTAGAGATTTTGAATACCTTGCTGAAATATAAGGAATTCTTATTCTGTTGCCAGGAAATGTGACTTGGCTTGTTCTTTTCTGCTTACTTCCTGTAAACAGTGTGAAACATCACTCTGCACTATTAAGCAGTGGCAATTTCACCCTAGAGGCGACATCATTTCAGGAGTGAATGCTGTGATCTCTGAGATTTGTTTATCACTTCTTTTAACTTTATAGAGTGGTTTGAACCTTCCCCAGGAGGAAAGTACTGTGTAACTATCAAGCATCATTATGGTTAATATGTTTGCTGAATGACATATTATAATGGAATCATCAACATTGATCACAAAAGGAAAAGGGTGATCCCTACTCCTTCAATATTTAGGATTTAAAAAAATCACCTCACTAGATAAGAACTGCATTTTGAATGTTTTATTCATGGTAGAGAATACTGTCACAGATTAAATAATATAACCAACTACAAGAACACATAGTAAGAGTGAGAGATTTTTAAACCAAATTATACCAAGTAAATTTGAGAAAATAATTCTTTGAATGAGCTTAAGGACTCAATACTTTGATAAATTCAGAAATCACGAAAGCTCCTCTTAGGGATTTCTTTTTTACCTCTAATAACACTTTAATTTTTTGATAACTTTATTAACGGAAATGTATGAAAGGTAATTGATATCATGAAAAATAAATTTCCAAATATAGCAATATATCCACAGGAGAGTGATTGCATCTAACACAGAAGATGTCACAGGGATAATTCCACCTGGAGCTGTCTTTGAGTCATCTTTATAATAAGACTAATGAGAAATTCATTCAAATTTTACTTCTCTTGCAAGGAAGTGGAAAATGTATGCCAAAATATTCAGAACTCTGAAGGAAACACCTGAAGATTATTTGTAGTGAATAAAATTCAACTATCATAAGCAGTAAATTTGAATTTATGCTGAATAGGAAAAAATTATTAGTTCTTAAATCTGATTTTTTTTTTTAGGTAAAAGTCACAAGTAACTCTGTATTTATGCGACAACCTGAAGGGTAATGAGTGATGTTCACATTCTGTTATATTTAACAAAATTCAATGAGTCCAACCATTCTAGAGTACATGATTTTAGCATTTTGTTTTCTTTTGCTTTTTAAAAAAAGTGGTCCTAGGATAGAATTTTTTAAGATGCATTTATTCTGTTCTGTTGGATAGACTCAAAGCTAAAATTTTCCTTTGAAATAACATTCTTAAGCAAGGCTATAGTGACAGCATGACAAGTTTGAATTAACTGGACAAAAGTCAGGCCTCTGGAGAATAAGATGAATACCAAATAGCCAACCATAAATCCCGCTTTTAAAATAATGGTGACTTTTATTAACTCTGGCATGGTATACTAAAGAGCTATGCCATCATGATGTGGTAGCAGGAAATAGAGCCTGCAGATTTGAATTCTCTCAGTTTCTAGTTGAAGTAAAATTAATGTTGTAAACCACCCAGTGTGTAAGGACTATACATATTTTCATCTATTTTTATATACAGTATATTCTCTAATTTTCTCAATGGTTTTGCAAGGTGATAGTATTATTAGTATAATTAATATTGCTAGATGAAGAAACCAAAGCTTAGAAAGCCCCAGAATTACATGACCAGTCAGTGTTGGAGCTAGAAATCCAGCCCTGCCGTATGTGGTTCTACTGCTGAGGGAGTTCTTTACTTTATTGGTGTGCGTCAGATAATAACCCTATTGAGCTAACCTTTCCTCCAGCCAGGAGCCCCTGCAATTGGCTTAAATCAATGAGTATAAATTGCAGTTGTTAACAAAGTGCACTCAGGTAAGCACATGTCCACAAGGTTCCTGGGCTAGGGCAGAAAACATTTGGACAGGTGCCAACCTGGCTTTGAGAGTACTCTGCCATTCAGCTCCAGTTTCTCTGATTCTATCTAAACATAGTGGATATGTGGTCTGCAACCAGTCACAAGAAGAATGCCAGCACTGTGCTCAGCCTCTCTCAACACTTTTTTCTCTCTTCCATTGCTTCTGAAACCAATGAGCAAAATCTAGCCAAGAGACAAAGAAACATGTTAACAGTCATTTCTGTATTTCCAAGTATTTTGTTAATCTTTCCTTTTAAGCAATTTGATTATGAAATGCTAAGATCTAGTTTTCTTTGTATTTATATTACTTTGTATTCACTGAGATTCTTGAATCTGTGGATTACTATTTTTTACCACCTTCAGAGATTACACAGCAGTTATTTCTCCAAATATTGCTACTGCCACAGTCACCCTCTTTTCTTGTCATAAGACTATTAATTACATGTATTTGAGGTCTTCTGGCCAACTGTCACATAACCCTTATTCTCTTTGCCATTATCCTTTTCTTAAACAATCTCTTTTTCTTTATTTTGGATATTTTTTTATTGACCTGTCTTTGTGAGTTTACTAATTTTGTCTTTTGTTATATATACCATGATTTAAAAACAGAAACATCCCCCAGCTTTAGGATAAATCATATACTATAAAATTAACCACCAAGTGAGATCCATGAGGGAGAGGGTGCAGCTTAAGAAGAGTCTAAGTGTATTAGACTAAGAAGAATGAGGGGCAAGGAGGGAGAGATGAGAATAGGAAGGACAGTAGAATGACTCAGTCATAACTTTCCTGTGTTCATATATGAATCCACCACCAGTGGAACTCCATATCATGTACAACCACAAGAATGGGATACTAATTGGAAGAAGTTATACTCTATGTAAGTATAATGTGTCAAAACATACCCAACTGTCATGTATATCTAAAAAGAACAAATTAAAAAATGGAAGTAAAAATGTTAGACAAAAGAGAGAGACAGAGAGAGAGACACTAGAACCTAGCCTTGTAGCCATGTTTACAAACCTAGCTGGGAAGGTTGTATTAGCAAGTGAGTTCTGCCTAGTGACGCACCCTGGCCCCCAGGTGCAAATTCATGTTTCCTGTGTGTTTCTTAGGACTTTTATCTGACTGACCCACCAAGTTGTTTCTTTCCAGGAAATGTTTGCATTACACTCCAAATCTATCCCTACCTCTGCTTTTCATTGCAACAAAAGATAAGTTTACCTAGATTACTCTCCCCCAGGGATCTTAGATGACTCTCAAAACTGATAATTGATTCACATTAATGTATAATGTGTTACCCTGCTCCTGGGTGCTTGGAATGCACCCAGAATGGAAGATTCTTAGAGATGAAATACCATGACCTACATTTTCTCAAAGAAAGATTCTTGGCCCATTTTCTTAAGGAGTATATGTAAAAATGCACATCCCTGAGCTTTATTCCAGACTTGCCAAATCAGAATCTGTAGAAATGAGGCTTGAAATCATTAGCTCTCCAGACATTTCTTATGGCCCTTAGAATCTGAACACCAAACCTTAGTACATAAGTACAAATCTCTAATATCTATTGGTAGGATTTCAAGCTCAGGGCAGATTGGTACAAAGTAATTACAGAGGTCTTCAAGTGTCTCAGTTATGCCTTTCTAATTTGTACTGAAGTACACCCACCAATTTCAACATCAAGCAAAACTAACCTAGTTTTAAGTAAATGAATATTTATATAGTATACACACAAAAAATCCAACTTTATATAGAATTCAGGGGGAGAGATATGGAAACAAATGAAGGGAGTCATTTTATTTGAGTGGTAGAAAGAATCTGCAAGACTAGACTTCTACTCTAGGCCAACACAGATATGAAGAGAAGTTTGGAAATAACTAATTTAAAATGACACAATCCATTTCAAGTCTTAGCTGAGTACACTGGGGCAGTGACTAGAGAATATCATCGCCCTGTCTCTACATATGGCTGAAGAAAGGCTGTTGGCAGCTTTGAGATTCCATGGATTTTTTTTTTTTTTTGACTGCTCCTTAATCTAGCATAAGTGCCATCTCCTAAGTTGCTGACCTCTGGTGAGATAAGTCCAAAATGTGTTTATATATGTGATTGGAAAGTTTTAAGAAAGACAAATTGGGGTTAGAGTTGTAGCTCAGTGGTAGAGCACTTGCCTAGCACACGTGAGGCGCTAGGCTCCATCCTCAGTATCACATAAAAATAAATAAATAAATGAAATAAAGGTATTGTGTCCATGAACAACTAAAAAAAATATTTTAAAAAATTTAAAAAAAAAGAAAAGCAAATTAGTGTGCTGCTAAATACATCCGTCAGGCCCTACAAAACCAGACTCGCCAGCCTGTGTTATCTGTCTTTCCTCTTTGCCTGCCTCTGTGTCTTAGTGAAATGGCTTTGCACTGTCTGAACAGACAACCCTGCTGCACTCATTGTTAGTAAGCTGGCAGCTGGGAAATAATGGAAAGCTACAATTGCTATAACCTTTTTCATAATTTACTCTTAAAACTCATGGTTCATATAGTATAAACACTGAAATGTGAAAAAGAATACTTCAAACCTCTCAGAGGGAAAAATAGGATAATATATTTACAATCTCAGGACAGAAAAGAATCTCAATAAGGCACAAAATGCCTAACTGATAAAGGAAAAGCCTAATAAATTGGATCACATCAAAATTTAAAACTTCAGCACAATAAAGGATACCATAAAGCAACATTAAAGGCAAGTGACAGACTAGGAGAAGATACTTGCAACACATAAAGCAAACAAAGGTTTGGTATCTAGAATATATAAAGACAGCCTACAGTACAACAAGAAAAAGAAAAATAACCTGATAGAAAATGTGCAAAAGCTACTAACAAGCGATATAAAAAATACAAAATTCCAATGCCCTATAAACATATGAAAGAAGGTTTTGATTCACTAATATTGAGGGAGCAGTCAAATCTGTAAGATACCATTTCCATCCAACAGATTAGGGAAAAAAAACACATTAGAATGGATCAGACATGCTTCTATTGTTAAAAACTGCAGAAGCCAACCATGGTTAGTTTAAACAGAAAAAAAGTATGAAATTATAGTAAATAAAATTCACTGATTGTGGAATCTGTGCCAGGCACAGCTCCATATGTTTTACAGCCATTTGCTCATTTAATCCCCACAACAACAATATAAGGTAGGTGCAGTTATTCTCCACATCTAACAGAAGAGGAGGTGGAAGATCTTATAAGTTCATTTGCCCAGAGCTGGTCAGCTAGTTTACTAAGACAAAAGTTTAAACTTAGGCAGCCTTTTTTCCAGAGTTTGCTCCCTTTAGAGCTGCACCCAACTATTAGAAAACCCGAATAGTCTATAGGAGGACCAGGAACCACCTCTCAAATCATACCATTCAACATCAGTGAAACTCCACAATAGCAGAAATCTGCATATAAACCACTATTTGCGTCACTAAGACTAGCACCAACACTAAAGTGTTGCTTCTGGACCTTCTAGTCTCTGAGGGTCTGACAAATGGATGTAGCTGCTGCCAACAAGTGGATTCCAAGGAGCACACGCTTCCCAAATCACTGGCTTTTCACTCATGATACAATTGACAAATCCTAGGAAGGGTGGGAAAGAGAGTATCTGATGTCCATAGTGGGAGGTGGGGACTCATTCTCCCAACATGGTAGGGATGTTCAAGTGCTGAGTAGCCAAAGAGAGTGACAAATGTTTTCTGTACTGATGATACCACAAGCTGAAGAGGATGTATAGAGACAATAACTCTGTAGTAGAGCCATGATTAGCATAGTCATTGTGGGAGTATTTCAGTAATGTGAATTACAACTTAAAATATACGTACCTCATAGTATATATTTTTAGAGAAACTCCAGTATGTGTGCACAAGAAAATATATAAAATATGTTAACTGCAGCAGTGTTTAAAATAGCATACTATAAGAAATGACCCAACCTCCTAACAGCAAGTCAATATATTAGGTCATGAAATGAAATAGAATATAACAAAGAAAGAGAATGACATAGGTCTACATTAATCAACATAATTACCCTCAATAATATGAAGGTGAAAAAAGTCTCTTTCAGAAATGATGATAGATACAATTTGAGAGTATATTCACCAGCATTCTCCAGAGAGACAGAATCAGTAATATATACATAGAGATATATGAGAGGGGACTTATTGGGAAATGGACTCACTCAATTATGATGGCTAAGAAACCCCATGACCGTTTCTCCACAGGCTGGAGACCTGGGATACAGGCAATGTGGCTCAGTGCAAGTCTGAAGTCCTCAGAACCAGGGAAACTGATGTGTGACTCTTGTTTAGAGGCCAAAAGAGAACCTGGGGAGGGGTTCACTTGTATAGGTTTTGAAGTCCAAAAACTGCAAAATACAGACGTCTGATATCCAAGGCATGTGTCCCAGTTCTTTGATATAGGGGTGGAGAATGGGGTCAACAATGTGCCTTCTATATTTATTCTTTTCAGACCTCCAAGTTGCTGGTGCATGCCCCACCCCATAAGGGTCAGTCTCATATGCTAATCTCCACTGGATACACCCTCACAGACAACTGAATTAATGCTTTTCTGGGGTTTTAAGCATTCTTTAATTCAGTCAAGTTGATATCTAAAATGTCACAAAGTAGTTATGTAAATTAAAAACAAAATGCACACAAATGTACTGAGTATAAAAATGTAGATTAATGGATACACATTACATTCATGATTGCTGAACTAAGAATTGCCTCAGGGAAAGAAGAAAGAAGATTGGGACTGGGGTTTCAGACAAAAGGAATTTTAATTCATTTTCATTTAAAATATTTCCTTTATTAAATTAAAAGGCTAGAGCAAAAAATATTAAAATGTTAGCAGTATTTGCTGATTTTTGGTGATGAGTTCATGGGAGTTTATTAATTATTATTTGTATTTTAGTAATTTTCCCAAAAATGGGGAAAAAGTCATGATTATTTAATTATGATATTATTTGGGATTTGGGTCCTGCTAATTTAATCCATTTTTTCCCAGAAATGTTTTATTTTATTTAATAAGTTTCTCTTTGGACAAATAAAGGGCACAGTTTTATTACCAATACTGAAGCTATATAATTCATCTGATTAGTATTCCATTTTAATGTCTACAGAGGTTTGTACATTCTCCAGTATTTAATATTAAAGGTTCATATATAATCTTTCTCAAGGGTATAATTTATATTTAACTTCTTTTTCTTTGTATAACTTGCCAAAAGTGATTTATCTGTTGCTTTCTGTCTAATGAAGATAGAAGCCATTTGGTAACAAAGACTAAAACTATTTTTCTTTAATAGATGGGAAAAACTGCTTTAGAATTAGTTTTATTTTTATTGCAACTATACCTAAACCAAACATCATTTCTTTGAGGAGTCTATTTTAAGCAGTAGAAAATTGAGAAATGGAGAACATTTACTTCTAAAGTACATATTCAGAATATCCTTGAAGCTACAATGTTAAACATCTTCAATGTACTCATACTTATGGACTCCCTAGGTATTTTGTTGATCAAGTTCTTTAAAGAATTTGACATTTCAAAAGAGCCAACGGTCCCTAATATTGGGAAAACTTAGCTCCTTCTTACCAGCTTAGGAACAGACATTGTGTTATATGTGCAATCTCTTAAGTTTCCTCAAGAAAACCACATTTATATCTGCCAGATCCAGCTTGGAGATTAACCTATTAATAGACTCCCAGGACCACAGAGATATGGGGGAAAATTTAATCTTCCCTAGAGAGGCTCAGCCTACCAAACGAATATCACTTCTGATATTGAAAGTGATTACAGTTCTCAGGGCTCAAACTTTCTGAAAAGAAAACACAGCGTGATCATATTTAGTACTTGCCTAGATTGGTGAAGAGATATTTTTGCAGAAGATCTCAAACATTTTAAAATGTGAAAAAATTACATCAGAAAATGGAGAATAAGTATCCTCCATTTCTGCTGTTATCTCTAGATTCGTCTTAATTAATAATAGTAAGAATTTAAGTTAAACATAAATATAAAAGACCATTGAGAGGGATGATTGTGAAAAGCTGGAGAACAAAGATTAAGAGCTATTATTCACATAAACTTTTCTGGAAGGTTTATAAAGGCAAGAGAGATAGGTATCAGCTTGAAATGGTATGGGAAGCATAAAGGATAATAAAGACTAGTCTTTGGTGACATAAAAAAATACATTGGCTAGATAAACAGTGATTATCATGTTGTTGATGATTACAGTGATATCTTGCAGTGATTACCTCCAGAGGATAGGAAGGGGCAGCTATATCGACAGTTTCATCTACTTGATTACATCCTGTTTAAACTTAGTGATAGATACATAGATATTTGTTGTAATACTCCTTCTTTATTTTGTTTGCCTGGAATACTTCATAATCGTTTTCTAAAAGATGCATTTTGAAGTCTTGAAAAGTTGTGTATGACTTTGCATCATAGCTAAGGAGAGATTAGATACATTAGAAAGTATTTAGAAGATAATGATCTACATAGTTATAAGCCTGGAGGCCCTGATACAAGGATAAGTTGAAAGGACTGGTGAGTGCTAGGCAGAGAGAAAAGACTTGAGAGTGGAGGGGAGTAATCTGGCACAACAAGGAACATGAAAGAGGGCAAAAATATTTGAGTACAATCTTATGCAAAAAGGAATAGAGTTTTTCTCTATGATCACAGGGGTTAAAACACCCTCCATACACACGCAGTCAAGTAGAATCAGTATAAGAGAGGTAGCCAGAGATGGAATGACAGATGTTTCCACACTGGTGTTGTGCAAGCTTTTCTTGGAGGACTATCTGGCATGACTGTCACAGAAGGAATTAAAGCACAGTTGAAGTATTCCAGAGTTTTCTGATAGAACTAGTTCTTTTAAAATGGTAAATTAAGTTTTCCATCTCATTAGCATCTTCTTTGGTGGGGAGGTTGTTCAAAGATTTGGCCAGGCTAGTCATTCTCATAGTACTAAGGATCTAGAAAAATGTGACGTAGTTACTGTCAAGGTGCAGAATGCCTAAGGACAAGATCTGAGGGTAAATGCTGGTTTAGCCAAATGAGATTATTCAACAGGGACAAATGGTATAGAATTAAACTAGAGAATAAAATGAATTGAGTTGTTGATCAGAATGAATAAGTTTACACTTAAAAGATTCTAGCTATATGAGCTAAAGGGTTCTTGCTCATCTAATGCTTGGTTACATAGCAACTTGAGTCCATTTAAAGAGCTCCTGATAGGGTGGAGTCACTAAAAGAAACTGAACTTAATTCCCAACACTAAAGAGTATAATGGCCATATTAGAATGGCCAACATCTTATTTTATTATGTTCATGAACATTAATCTCTGCTTTAATTCAAGGTCTCCACTTACTTGTTGTGTGATCTTAGAAAAAGTTTTACTTATCTGAGTTTCATTTTCTTTACCTGTAAAACAGACATTAATGTTGCATCCCTTATATTGTTTAATAAAAATGTATATAAATCCATTAGTTCAGTGCCTGGCAATAGTAAATGTTCAATATATGGATTCAAAACTGGGAATGGATAGTACAAAGGGATAATTACCTTTATTGCTGTAGTTTCAATGTCAGATATGTACTAGGTATTGAATAAATATTCGTAAAATAAACCAGGACTGAGAAATCAAACAAAGAGCCATTGATATGATCCAGATGATTGAGCACCAAGAGCTCAATGAACTACAAAATAGTAGTTTTGGTGTAATGTTGGGCCAGGAATTTTGGGTGTGAGAGGTAAGGCAGAAAAAAGAAATTTTCATTTTCTTTCTTCTTTTAAAATTTGTTTATATTTATTTATTCATTTTTAGTAGAGCATTATAGTTATACTTTGTAGTTAGGTTCATCCAGAGAAAACCATACATGCATGAAATTCAATTTCAGTTCATGCTCCCTCCCATTTCCTTTCCCTCCCCCATCCCCTTGTTCTCTTTCATATGCATATATTTTCGTGTGTATTTATCTTTTTTGTTCTGGGACTTTTCTGCTTTTGATATAAGAGTAAATGTCAAAGGGTGGGACCTGAAGTCCCTCTCTATTTGTTCCTCCCTGGGGCCTGGTTGGTGGTTTGGGATTTTTATTTCGCTATTATTTGAAGTAATGTTAAAGCTCAGGTGGGGCTAGAGCATCAGTGGGGTAAGAGTCATTGTGGCTTGGCTGAGTTGTATTTCTCAGCAGCAGGATCTCTACTCTGTGGTTTGGAAGTGTCCCAATCACTCCAGCCCCTTTTGGTAGAGTGGGCAGCAATGGTACTAATGTCAGCAGCAGATGCACAGCTTTAAGATAAATGTCTAGTGTCTACTCTAACATATATATCATGAATTGACACCTATGTAGGAATGATGGAGTCAGCATTTAACATCAGGACCAATAATAGAAAACTGAACTAGATAAGACATCCAACAGCAGGTATTGACCCTGTCGTCCACAACAAAGTGAATGGTATAGGAATGACATAAAATATATAATTCTATTATTTATTGGGATTACAGTTTCTTAAGAGACAATAGGGTAGGAAGGTAAGAGAACATTTAAAATATTTTAAAAAGTGATCAGAGGAGAGGCAGGAGATAGAAGTTGGCTGTAAGAAGAAAGAATAAAAAATGAAAGTAATGAATAAAAGAGAAGAAGAGGGAAAGGAAAATTTGGCTATTAGTTGGGAAAGAGAGTGAAGAAGGAAAGAACCAAGGTATGGATAAACCTTCAAATGTAAGATCAAAACAACTGTTTAAGTTGTTTTGTTATATGAGGGTTTACCTCACATAATTATACCACACTTAATTTAAACAAAGGCTAAATAATAAACAAGTGCAGAGTAAAGCTATTAATATGAAAGTAAAATTATATGAATATATATGTGTGTGTGTGTATATATATATGTGTGTGTATATATATATATTTGTGCAGTGAGAACACACCCACCTACACATACACAAAATCATTTATAATGGAAAAAAGTAAAAAATAACATGCTATGATGAAATGATGTTTGAACTTTTTAAAAAGCTAACATTTGAAAAAGAATATAAAAAATTTTAAACAGGAATATGGAGAAAAAAGAGAAAATCTTGATGACAAATTTAAAAAAATATGGTTTCTGCTGTGGTGGTCAAAGCTGTTGACCAAAGATGGATATTCACTTTTTATATTTATTTTTGGCTCTATAACTCTTGGGTCCAGGGCTGGAAGTTGTTAAGTCTAATGTCTTTGTTTTCTTCACCTTGCTGCCCGGCTGGGTGTAGTAGCTCTCAGCTTCCAGTCTCCCAGTAATAAGGTGGGAGAGCCTGGGGAGTGCATATGCATTGTGTAATCCTGGGGCAGAGGTGATGTAGAGGTCTAAATCGGAAGTTCCAGTTGTTGGGATTTAGTCTTGGTTGACCTTTGGAACTCCTTTGGTGGATATCTGAGATTTGATCCATGCCCCCTATTGCTGGGGAGATGCTGACTCTGCTGGATATCTGGATCTCTGAGGTCTCTAGTAAAATCCACTTCTAGGGTATAGGGACTAACTCTTCACAGGTTTCACCTTCACCACTATGAATGAATTACCGGGTATCCTCCCCTGGAGTGGGGACGCTCCTGTGACCACTATAGGCTCTTATGTAGTGCCAGCAACAGAGGGAGCTTTCTCCTCTTGGTATTCAGAGCCCATGTGAGCCAGGTACAATTTTCTTTGTGGCTACTTCAGTCACTCTAGTTCAGGTGCACTCTGCAGGTCATAAAATGTGACTGCTGGCTACTCCCTTTATCTCTGCTTGGTATGCATGGCATTTATAGATATTCCCTGGGCACCCTAATTGTTTTCCAGACCAGCAATCTCAGTTCCTACCTCACTCTCCACCCTGACTCTGTGTTCATTAAGATCAGCCTCCCTCTCTAATCTACAGATTTCCCCAAGCCAAAAACCATTTTTTTAAAAAAATTCAACTCTTTTCCTGTGCTCACCTTCCCCTCAGTGGCTGCTGCTGCTTCCAGCCAAGCTGGTGCATCTCTAATGTATTATTTCTTATATTCTATTTAAAGTTTCTGAGTTTCTGTGTTTATACAGTTTCTTTTACCATCCAGTAAGAAGTTTCAGTGAGTTCTCTGTTACTCAACTTGTTGAAGAGCAGTCTTCCTGCTTTTTAAGTCTGGTGCTGAGGAGCTGCTGGGAAGTGTTTCCTTCCTCTAATCCACCATCTTCTAAATGTCATGAAATGTCATATTCACAAAGAATTCCTATATCATGGATATAGGAATTCTTTGTGGCTAAAGAGAATGGTAAGGTTGCATATGAAAGGTGATGATCTTTCAGAGACATTTGAGTTTGAGAGCAAGTCCATTGGTCCCCTTGACCCATGAAAGATATGACAGAATGACATATATATTCATATAATTTTACTTTCATATTCAAATCAACTGAGAGGCCACTAAAAATTCTATTGGACTGCATTATACATCTGAAGTAATTTCTTGCATTAGCTGTAGTTGATTTGGAAGTGGAAGTTCATCAGCATTCCACGGCTCAATTATCATCCCTGGGTGAAACTGGCTTTCTTCTAGACATTGCTGCCTAGGCATGTCATCTTCACTAACTGCGCTGGTGTCAGAAGACTGTCTGGGATCAGGTCTTTTATCTGTCCCCTGTTAGTGTGGGTTTCAGGGTAAAGTCAGACATTTCTGCTTGCCCAGCATATAATGCAGATATTAGCATTAAATGGTCCATTTAAACTGTTATGAACTGAGTTCACAGATTTCCTTTAGTTGTTCACGACCATCTAGGAGCATAGCACAGGCTTATCTACGAAGCTGCCCAAACTTTAATAATGCCTGTGATCCCTAATACCATTTGTTCCCACACAGAGTAATTGTCCTAGGCTAGTATTACCTTCCAGAAGAATCATAAAGAGTAGAGCTCACCTGCATCTGCTTCTGAAAAACTATGCTTTCCTCCAATGATGATGATTGAATTATTATCCAGATTAGTGAAGAACTAGGCTGGGTCTAAGTAGATAGGATTTGGAGCTGAGATGGATGAAATTTCAGTGACTATGAACCTATAGTCATACCTATATACCAAGAAAATCCTCTTTTCTACATAGGGATTTCAGAGAATAGTCAGGTAAGATCAGTGATTCTAAAACTTGAGCATGTATTAGAATTTTGTGAACAGATTTTTAAACAGAATACTTAGCTCTTCTATCAGAACTTCTGAGTAAGCTTGAGATGGTACCTGAGAATGTGAATTCCTTATGAATTTCTAGATAATGATTCTGTTCTGAGAAATATACTTTGAGAAACTCTGGGTTAGAGAAATTAGAGGTAAGTGACCAGAAAGTCCCATAAACCACCTGTAACTAGAGCATTTTAGGAATAATTTGGAATTCTTGGTTCTATAAGGGATCCCCATACTAAAATTGCAACCACTTTTTCTGAGATCATTGGCTTGTCTTATTTGTACAAAACCCCAGCTACATCCATCCAAGCTCTTTAACCCACATTTTCCAGATTTGGCCAGGAGGTGGCACTAAGGTAAACAGCCTATGAACCAAGAGTTCACTGGAGGGCATATTATAACTAAAGCTTTCCATACAGGAAGTCACAGAATATCCCACATATAACTCATTGAAAGATGACGGAGATATTTGACCATCTGAATAGTGTCATGAAATACCAGAATGGATTGAGATGTTTCTGTGAAGCCAACACCACTTTTTACTCTTTTTGTTTTTCCTAAAGTTGTAGAGTCTCTGAAAATCTTATTTTGTCAAGTCCGAAGTTTCACAGAACTGGTCCACAGTAGTAATTAACAAGAGTCATTAGTTGTCTCAAATGGTAATTATGTTAGAACACAGTAACCCTAACAGAACAGCAAGGTGCTTGTGGGAGATGGTAGAGTGCCCGAGAGACTGCCACTACCATTGAGCCTTTGAACTTGCAGAAGGCCTTGGTTTTGAGCAAGAGTGAATGTTTCTGCTTTGCTGGAACCCAGGTGCTAAATCAGGTGAGTGCAGCTGCTCACTGGATCTCACTACCAGGAGCAAGTCCCCTGCCTTTCTTTTGCAAACATAGACAGCTTTTGGGGAATGGTGGGGATGAAGTCAAGTCTTAAAGAAGGTCTAAACAGTGCTGGTGGTAGAATTCTATGTTAAAGAGGAGAGTGGACACATGGGTCTTTGGTGACTTATTTAATGAATATTTATGCTCCAGGCTCTTTTCTAGAAGCTAAGAACAAACGAGCCAAAGTCTCTGCCCTCAAATGGCTAACAGGTTCTAGTGGGAAAGACTGAGGATAAAAAATATAGGAAATGAATAAGGACTCCAATAGTCACTTGGTATCTTGGCAGGCTTTCCAACATGCATCTCAGTGGAAGATGGTTATTCATGTGGCAGCAGATCAAGTATGAGTTCAAGTTCCCTGAATAAGGACATGACATGATCTATGAAGCTGCATAATGTAGCATTCTTTACTTGAAGGTAGGATGGAGCCTGCTTCAAATCCACTGAAACAAAAATTTCCTTTTCTCAAGGGATTTAATGAGGATATGAGGAGCAGGGCCAGAGTGTTGTACAGAGACAGAGAGGAGGTGCATAGTGCCTGAGGGCAAGTTCACTGTTTCCAAGAGGGGCAATGCATGTCTAGCATGAAAGGTTAGGATTTGAAGTAAAAAGTCAAGAACAGAGCTCTAAGAGTGCCCAGTAGAGGTTGCAAAGTGAGGAAAGATAGCAATAAAGGTATGTGCATGGGAAGAATACAGTGGGATGATTCTGAATGAATACCAGAGACAAAAGCAATGAGCCAAGGCAGGATTATGCACTCCTAGTGCATTCTTATTTAGACAAGGAAGATCACTGCAGAAAGACCAGAATGCATCAAACATTCTCTGACACAGAGTAGAAGTAAAGTAGGGTTAGTAAAGTAAAGTAGGCAGGCATAAAGTAAGGTTGCAGAAAAGAAAACAGAATTTAATTTTTTTATTTTTAGTTGTAGATAGACACATTATCTTTATTTTATTTATTTACATGGTGCTAAGAATTGAACCTAGTTCCCCACACATGCGAAGCAAGTGCTCTACAACTGAGCCATAACCTCAGCCCAGAAAACAGGATTTAGTTGTTGCACTAAGAAATAGAATGATCGTACACTTATTTAATAATTAATATATGCCTGGACTATATGAAATGTTTTAAGTAACTTAATCCTCCTAATAATACAGAGTTTAGAATGATTATAATCTCTGTATAAGATAGAATACCTCTATGTACCATAAAATAAATTTTAAAATGACTTAAATATAATACATGTTTATTTCTCACTCATGTGTCAATAAAAGGTAGGGTTCCTGATCAGCAGACAGCCCTTCCTATCCTTTGATCCCAATATTCTCTAAGTCTTTGCACTTATTATCTGCATCTAGTCAATAGAAAGTAAAAGAAGGGGGGCTGGGATTGTAGCTTAGAGGCAGAGCGCTTGCCTTGCATGCGTGAGGCCCTGGGTTCGATCCTCAGCACCACGTACAAAGCAATAAAATAAAGACATTGTGTCCATCTACAACTAAAAAAAAATATATTAAAAAAAAAAAAAAAAGAAGGTACATCCCCTTCTTACAAGTCCTGGCCCAGAAATGATAAATGTGATTTTTCAAAACATTCCTTTGGTGAGAACTGGTTGCTTAGCTGCACTTTGAAGTAAGGGAGAACTGGGCAAGTTTGTCCCTTCCTGAGGATATATCCATACTGTGGAAAGAGGAGCCCAGGGTTTTGTGTTCAGCTAGCTCTCTGCTGTCTGCCCCTCTAGCACTAAGTATCTATGTTTTCCATTCTTTGCACACTTAGGACACACACCTTCCTAAGAGAATCAAGCATAAGTAACAACTGCTTTCTACAACCAGCTCAAATGCTATGATCTCTTGCTGATATATTACCTTCTTCACCAAATCTAAAGGTCTTTAATCTGGCAACCGCCATACTGAAACATAAAACATGCAATGGTTGAACAGAGGTAGAATGTATGCAATTAGAGCTCTCATTTGGATAAAGAAAAAATGGGAAGCACATAGCAGCCACAGAACCACAGAAGTATGAAATTTTAACTGCAACCATTGTCAAGAACCTGTATGTTGGGAACTGGGGAAGTTATTAATTAGACCCTGGTTCTGCTCTCAGGAAAAACTCCCTTGTTCACTTTGATTCTCTTTTTCAGAGATTCTTTTCTGGCTCATATCTTCCATGTCTCTATTGGAGATATATGCAATCTTTGGGAGCTATCTAACTTCCATAGTCTTCTTCCTGTTCATGCAGTCTGGGGACATGTCATTTTTTAAATAAATCCATCACAGGTTTTGAGTTAGGGGTAAGATTTTTTTAACATATTGGTCAGTTCTTTCTAAATTTTGCTTTGGTAATAAGCAATGCCCAAATCTTAGTGGCTTACAACAATAGAGCTTCATTTCTTGCTCACATTAAATGTGAGTAGTGGCTAGGCAACCCTTTGTTTTATGTGATTTCTTTACCCAGTGATAAAGTCAGAATACAATCTCCCTTTGGCAATATAGGGCCCTCAGATACTTAGTAGGCTTCAATCTATTTGCTTCCAATATGTCCCATGTGTAACCACACCCAAATCCTTGCCTATATATAGCTCTCAAGTCTGCTTTGTTTCTTTGCTTCCTTCCCCATAGGCCTTTCTCTCTCAATTTAATGAGACCCTTTAAAATCACAGGCTTAGTTGAAAAAGAAACATCTCAATCCTATCTTTGCTGTAGAACTAAATGACTTCATTTGACTGAGGAGCCTTATTGGATCTCTGTCACTCAAGTCTTATTTCAAAT